>CAWVNZ010002999.1:0-162831 GCA_963930735.1 Dioctria linearis
AATATCAACGATTACAAAATTACATTTTGTAAAATTACATTTTGTAATCGTTGATATTTGATTTGAACGTTGCGGGTCTGCTTTGGAGTTACGCCAGGTTCAATGCGTTCAACGACGGGGAAGAAGAAGAAATAAATTACCAGGTTTTGACGTTTAGAGGTGAACACTTTTTAATGGGATACTGAACAATATTTTTATTTAAAAATTAAAAATTATTTCACACATGTGTTGGTTTTTTAATTCTACAAACTTAGCACTATTACATAAGCTATGTTTACTCCTTTTCCATAAAGTAAACTTGTCACTTTATTGTCTATGACACTTTACACAATCTTAAAAATCTTAATATTATACACAAGCTATGTTTACCCCTTTTCCATAAGGTAAACTTGTCACTTTATTGTTTATGACACTTACACAACCTTAGGATCTCAATACTATTCACAAGCTATGTTTACCCCTTTTCCATAAGGTAAACTTGTCACTTTATTGTTTACGACACTTACACAACCTTAAAAACTTAACTAACACAATTATTAATAACCTTTCTGTCAGAAGGTTTCACAAACTTAACCTAATACATTTTGTATTGTTTTCCACTTTTATATGGGTAAATATAGGAAAACGGGGTAAGTCTCAAATGCGGAAACCTCACATTCGGTAGGAGCGGAAATATTATTAGATATACGGGATGATAGGTAAGTCTCAAATGCGGAAACCTCACATTCGGTAGGAGCGGAAATATTACTAGATACGGGATGATAGGTAAGTCTCAAATGCGGAAACCTCACATTCGGTAGGAGCGGAAATATTACTAGATACGGGATGATAGGAAAGTCTCAAATGCGGAAACCTCACATTCGGTAGGAGCGGAAATATTACTAGATACGGGATGATAGGTAAGTCTCAAATGCGGAAACCTCACATTCGGTAGGAAATTGAGTCGATTACTTCTTCTGTTAGCTAGAAACTGAGAAGTTCTTAGCTGGTCGAAGCTTGATGATCGACTGATTTTTCTCGGTGATTACTCGCCTTTTATAGAGCTGAAAGTGTGGCCGTCTTGATGTTTCCATTCCACATTTGACTTCTCAGACATCCTGAGTTACCATCATTCATGGAACATCAAGAGGGTTGGTTCACATATGAACATTTAAATTTTACGTCATTGTAAACACATCACTTAGTCAACTTGGTTAAGCACTACTTGCTTGTTATGCGGTATGTATTAACGGATGTTTATAGATTTAAAATTCTATTTGTGACTTCGTCACATCCCCCTCTTTCTTTCCCATTTTGTAATCGTTGATATTTGAGTTGAACGTTGCGGGTCAGCTTTGGAGTTACGCCAGGGTCAATGCGTTCAACGACGGGGAAGAAGAAGAAATAAATTACCAGGTTTTGACGTTTAGAGGTGAACACAAATCCGCCAGGGATTGCCTTTTCTATAGTAAATTATTCAAAAAATAATTATCTACTGTCGCAAATTTTAATTGCGCCAGGGATTTCCTTTTCTATAGTAAATTTCTCACAAATTAATTTTTTACTATCGCAAATTTTAAGTGCGCCAGGGATTGCCTTTTCTATAGTAAATTATTCAAAAAATAATTTTATAATGTCGCAAATTTTAATTACGCCAGGGATTGCCTTTTCTATAGTAAATTATTCAAAAAATAACTTTCTACTGTCGCAAATTTTAATTGCGACAGGGATTGCCTTTTCTACAGTAAATTATTCAAAAAATAATTTTTTACTGTCGCAAATTTTAATTACGCCAGGGATTGCCTTTTCTATAGTAAATTATTCAAAAAATAATTTTTTACTGTCGCAAATTTCAAATCCGCCAGGGATTGCCTTTTCTATAGTAAATTATTCAAAAAATAATTTTTTACTGTCGCAAATTTTAAATACGCCAGGGATTGCCTTTTCCATAGTAAATTATTCAAAAAATAATTTTATACTGTCGCAAATTTTAATTACGCCAGGGATTGCATTTTCTATAGTAAATTATTCAAAAAATAATTTTTTACTGTCGCAAATTTTAAGTGCGCCAGGGATTGCCTTTTCTATAGTAAATTATTCAAAAAATAATTTTTTACTTTCGCAAATTTCAAATCCGCCAGGGATTGCCTTTTCTATAGTAAATTATTCAAAAATTAATTTTCTACTGTCGCAAATTTTAATTGCGCCAGGGATTGCCTTTTCTATAGTAAATTTCTCACAAATTAATTTTTTACTATCGCAAATTTTAAGTGCGCCAGGGATTGCCTTTTCTATAGTAAATTATTCAAAAAATAATTTTATACTGTCGCAAATTTTAATTACGCCAGGGATTGCCTTTTCTATAGTAAATTATTCAAAAAATAATTTTTTACTGTCGCAAATTTTAAATACGCCAGGGTTTGCCTTTTCTATAGTAAATTATTCAAAAAATAATTTTATACTGTCGCAAATTTTAAATACGCCAGGGATTGCCTTTTCTATAGTAAATTATTCAAAAAATAATTTTTTACTGTCGCAAATTTTAAGTGCGCCAGGGATTGCCTTTTCTATAGTAAATTATTCAAAAAATAATTTTTTACTGTCGCAAATTTTAATTACGCCAGGGATTGCCTTTTCTATAGTAAATTATTCAAAAAATAATTTTTTACTGTCGCAAATTTTAAATACGCCAGGGATTGCCTCTTCTATAGTAAATTTTGCAAAAAAATAATTTTTTACTGTCGCACATTTTAAATATCCCAGGGATTGCCTTTTCTATAGTAAATTTCTCACAAATTAATTTTTTGCTGTCGCAAATTTTAAATACGCCAGGGATTGCCTTTTCTATAGTAAATTATTCAAAAAAATAATTTTCTACTGTCGCAAATTTTAATTACGCCAGGGATTGCCTTTTCTATAGTAAATTATTAAAAAAATAATTTTCTACTGTCGCAAATTTTAATTACGCCAGGGATTGCCTTTTCTATAGCAAATTATTCAAAAATAATTTTCTACTGTCGCAAATTTTAATTACGCCAGGGATTGCCTTTTCTATAGTAAATTATTCAAAAAATAATTTTTTACTGTCGCAAATTTTAAATACGCCAGGGATTGCCTTTTCTATAGTAAATTATTCAAAAAATAATTTTTTACTGTCGCAAATTTTAAATATCCCAGGGATTGCCTTTTCTATAGTAAATTTCTCACAAATTAATTTTTTACTGTCGCAAATTTTAATTGCGCCAGGGATTGCCTTTTCTATAGTAAATTATTCAAAAAATAATTTTCTACTGTCGCAAATTTTAATTACGCCAGGGATTGCCCTTTCTATAGTAAATTATTCAAAAAATAATTTTCAACTGTCGCAAATTTTAATTACGCCAGGGATTGCCTTTTCTATAGTAAATTATTCAAAATATAATTTTCAACTGTCGCAAATTTTAATTACGCCAGGGATTGCCTTTTCTATAGTAAATTATTCAAAAAATAATTTTCAACTGTCGCAAATTTTAATTACGCCAGGGATTGCCTTTTCTATAGTAAATTATTCAAACAATAATTTTCTACTGTCGCAAATTTTAATTACGCCAGGGATTGCCTTTTCTATAGTAAATTATTCAAAAAATAATTTTCAACTGTCCCAAATTTTAATTACGCCAGGGATTGCCTCTTCTATAGTAAATTATTCAAAAAATAATTTTCTACTGTCGCAAATTTTAATTGCGCCAGGGATTGCCTTTTCTATAGTAAATTATTCAAAAAATAATTTTTTACTGTCGCAAATTTTAAATACGCCAGGGATTGCCTTTTCTATAGAAAATTATTCAAAAAATAATTTTTTACTGTCGCAAATTTTAAATATCCCAGGGATTGCCTTTTCTATAGTAAATTTCTCACAAATTAATTTTTTACTGTCGCAAATTTTAATTGCGCCAGGGATTGCCTTTTCTATAGTAAATTATTCAAAAAATAATTTTCTACTGTCGCAAATTTTAATTACGCCAGGGATTGCCTTTTCTATAGTAAATTATTCAAAAAATAATTTTCAACTGTCGCAAATTTTAATTACGCCAGGGATTGCCTTTTCTATAGTAAATTATTCAAAAAATAATTTTCAACTGTCGCAAATTTTAATTACGCCAGGGATTGCCTTTTCTATAGTAAATTATTCAAAAAATAATTTTCAACTGTCGCAAATTTTAATTACGCCAGGGATTGCCTTTTCTATAGTAAATTATTCAAACAATAATTTTCTACTGTCGCAAATTTTAATTACGCCAGGGATTGCCTTTTCTATAGTAAATTATTCAAAAAATAATTTTCAACTGTCCCAAATTTTAATTACGCCAGGGATTGCCTCTTCTATAGTAAATTATTCAAAAAACAATTTTCAACTGTCGCAAATTTTAATTACGCCAGGGATTGCCTTTTCTATAGTAAATTATTCAAAAAATAATTTTCAACTGTCGCAAATTTTAATTGCGCCAGGGATTGCCTTTTCTACAGTAAATTATTCAAAAAATAATTTTCTACTGTCGCAAATTTTAATTGCGCCAGGGATTGCCTTTTCTATAGTAAATTATTAAAAAATAAAAAAAATAATTTTTTACTGTCGCAAATTTTAATTACGCCAGGGATTGCCTTTCCTATAGTAAATTATTCAAAAAATAATTTTTACTGTCGCAAATTTCAAATCCGCCAGGGATTGCCTTTTCTATAGTAAATTATTCAAAAAATAATTTTCTACTGTCTCAAATTTTAATTGCGCCAGGGATTGCCGTTTCTATAGTAAATTATTCAAAAAATAATTTTTTACTGTCGCAAATTTTAAATACGCCAGGGATTGCCTTTTCTATAGTAAATTTTGCAAAAAAATAATTTTCAACTGTCGCAAATTTTAAATACGCCAGGGATTGCCTTTTCTATAGTAAATTATTCAAAAAATAATTTTCTACTGTCGCAAATTTTAATTACGCCAGGGATTGCCTTTTCTGTAGTAAATTTCTCACAAATTAATTTTTTACTGTCGCAAATTTTAATTACGCCAGGGATTGCCTTTTCTATAGTATATTATTCAAAAAATAATTTTATACTGTCGCAAATTTTAATTACGCCAGGGATTGCCTTTTCTATAGTAAATTATTCAAAAAATAATTTTTTACTGTCGCAAATTTTAAATATCCCAGGGATTGCCTTTTCTATAGTAAATTATTCAAAAAATAATTTTTTACTATCGCAAGTTTTAATTGCGCCAGGGATTGCCTTTTCTATAGTAAATTATTCAAAAAATAATTTTTTACTGTCGCAAATTTTAATTACGCCAGGGATTGCCTTTTATATAGTAAATTATTCAAAAAATAATTTTCTACTGTCGCAAATTTTAATTACGCCAGGGATTGCCTTTTCTATAGTAAATTATTCAAAAAATAATTTTTTACTATCGCAAATTTTAATTACGCCAGGGATTGCCTATTCTATAGTAAATTATTCAAAAAATAATTTTATACTGTCGCAAATTTTAAGTGCGCCAGGGATTGCCTTTTCTATAGTAAATTATTCAAAAAATAATTTTCAACTGTCGCAAAATTTTAATTGCGCCAGGGATTGCCTTTTCTATAGTAAATTATTCAAAAAATAATTTTATACTGTCGCAAATTTTAATTACGCCAGGGATTGCCTTTTCTATAGTAAATTATTCAAAAAATAATTTCTTTACTGTCGCAAATTTTAATTACGCCAGGGATTGCCTTTTCTATAGTAAATTATTCAAAAAATAATTTTATACTGTCGCAAATTTTAAGTGCGCCAGGGATTGCCTTTTCTATAGTAAATTATTCAAAAAATAATTTTTTACTGTCGCAAATTTTAATTGCGCCAGGGATTGCCTTTTCTATAGTAAATTTTGCAAAAAATAATTTTTTACTGTCGCAAATTTTAAATACGCCAGGGATTGCCTTTTCTATAGTAAATTATTCAAAAAATAATTTTCTACTGTCGCAAATTTTAAATATCCCAGGGATTGCCTTTTCTATAGTAAATTATTCAAAAAATAATTTTTTACTGTCGCAAATATTAAGTGCGCCAGGGATTGCCTTTTCTATAGTAAATTATTCAAAAAATAATTTTCAACTGTCGCAAATTTTAATTACGCCAGGGATTGCCTTTTCTATAGTAAATTATTCAAAAAATAATTTTTTACTGTCGCAAATTTTAATTGCGCCAGGGATTGCCTTTTCTATAGTAAATTTTGCAAAAAATAATTTTATACTGTCGCAAATTTTAATTACGCCAGGGATTGCCTTTTCTATAGTAAATTATTCAAAAAATAATTTTCTACTGTCGCAAATTTTAATTACGCCAGGGATTGCCTTTTCTATAGTAAATTTTGCAAAAAAATAATTTTTTACTGTCGCAAATTTTAAATATCCCAGGGATTGCCTTTTCTATAGTAAATTATTCAAAAAATAATTTTCTACTGTCGCAAATTTTAATTACGCCAGGGATTGCCTTTTCTATAGTAAATTATTCAAAAAATAATTTTATACTGTCGCAAATTTTAATTACGCCAGGGATTGCCTTTTCTAAAGTAAATTTTGCAAAAAATAATTTTTTACTGTCGCTAATTTTAAATACGCCAGGGATTGCCTTTTCTATAGTAAATTATTCAAAAAATAATTTCTTACTGTCGCAAATTTTAAATACGCCAGGGATTGCCTTTTCTATAGTAAATTTTGCGAAAAAATAATTTTTTACTGTCGCAAATTTTAAATACGCCAGGGATTGCCTTTTCTATAGTAAATTATTCAAAAAATAATTTTTTACTGTCGCAAATTTTAAGTGCGCCAGGGATTGCCTTTTCTATAGTAAATTATTCAAAAAATAATTTTATACTGTCGCAAATTTTAATTACGCCAGGGATTGCATTTTCTATAGTAAATTATTAAAAAAATAATTTTACACTGTCGCAAATTTTAAGTGCGGCAGGGATTGCCTTTTCTATAGTAATTTATTCAAAAAATAATTTTTTACTGTCGCAAATTTTAATTGCGCCAGGGATTGCCTTTTCTATAGTAAATTTTTCAAAAAATAATTTTCTACTGTCGCAAATTTTAATTACGCCAGGGATTGCCTTTTCTATAGTAAATTATTCAAAAAATAATTTTATACTGTCGCAAATTTTAATTACGCCAGGGATTGCCTTTTCTAAAGTAAATTTTGCAAAAAATAATTTTTTACTGTCGCAAATTTTAAATACGCCAGGGATTGCCTTTTCTATAGTAAATTATTCAAAAAATAATTTTCTACTGTCGCAAATTTTAAATATCCCAGGGATTGCCTTTTCTATAGTAAATTATTCAAAAAATAATTTTTTACTGTCGCAAATATTAAGTGCGCCAGGGATTGCCTTTTCTATAGTAAATTATTCAAAAAATAATTTTCAACTGTCGCAAATTTTAATTACGCCAGGGATTGCCTTTTCTATAGTAAATTATTCAAAAAATAATTTTTTACTGTCGCAAATTTTAATTGCGCCAGGGATTGCCTTTTCTATAGTAAATTTTGCAAAAAATAATTTTATACTGTCGCAAATTTTAATTACGCCAGGGATTGCCTTTTCTATAGTAAATTATTCAAAAAATAATTTTCTACTGTCGCAAATTTTAATTACGCCAGGGATTGCCTTTTCTATAGTAAATTTTGCAAAAAAATAATTTTTTACTGTCGCAAATTTTAAATATCCCAGGGATTGCCTTTTCTATAGTAAATTATTCAAAAAATAATTTTCTACTGTCGCAAATTTTAATTACGCCAGGGATTGCCTTTTCTATAGTAAATTATTCAAAAAATAATTTTATACTGTCGCAAATTTTAATTACGCCAGGGATTGCCTTTTCTAAAGTAAATTTTGCAAAAAATAATTTTTTACTGTCGCTAATTTTAAATACGCCAGGGATTGCCTTTTCTATAGTAAATTATTCAAAAAATAATTTCTTACTGTCGCAAATTTTAAATACGCCAGGGATTGCCTTTTCTATAGTAAATTTTGCGAAAAAATAATTTTTTACTGTCGCAAATTTTAAATACGCCAGGGATTGCCTTTTCTATAGTAAATTATTCAAAAAATAATTTTTTACTGTCGCAAATTTTAAGTGCGCCAGGGATTGCCTTTTCTATAGTAAATTATTCAAAAAATTATTTTATACTGTCGCAAATTTTAATTACGCCAGGGATTGCATTTTCTATAGTAAATTATTAAAAAAATAATTTTACACTGTCGCAAATTTTAAGTGCGGCAGGGATTGCCTTTTCTATAGTAATTTATTCAAAAAATAATTTTTTACTGTCGCAAATTTTAATTGCGCCAGGGATTGCCTTTTCTATAGTAAATTTTTCAAAAAATAATTTTCTACTGTCGCAAATTTTAATTACGCCAGGGATTGCCTTTTCTATAGTAAATTATTCAAAAAATAATTTTATACTGTCGCAAATTTTAATTACGCCAGGGATTGCCTTTTCTATAGTAAATTATTCAAAAAATAATTTTCTACTGTCGCAAATTTTAGTTACGCCTGGGATTGCCTTTTCTATAGTAAATTATTCAAAAAATAATGTTATACTGTCGCAAATTTTAATTACGCCACGGATTGCCTTTTCTATAGTAAATTATTCAAAAAATAATTTTATACTGTCGCAAATTTTAAGTGCGCCAGGGATTGCCTTTTCTATAGTAAATTATTCAAAAAATAATTTTCAACTGTCGCAAATTTTAATTACGCCAGGGATTGCCTTTTCTATAGTAAATTATTCAAAAAATAATTTTCTACTGTCGCAAATTTTAATTACGCCAGGGATTGCCTTTCCTATAGTAAATTATTCAAAAAATAATTTTATACTGTCGCAAATTTTAATTACGCCAGGGATTGCCTTTTCTATAGTAAATTATTCAAAAAATAATTTTCTACTGTCGCAAATTTTAGTTACGCCAGGGATTGCCTTTTCTATAGTAAATTATTCAAAAAATAATTTTATACTGTCGCAAATTTTAATTACGCCAGGGATTGCCTTTTCTATAGTAAATTATTCAAAAAATAATTTTATACTGTCGCAAATTTTAATTACGCCAGGGATTGCCTCTTCTATAGTAAATTATTCAAAAAATAATTTTCTACTGTCCCAAATTTTAATTACGCCAGGGATTGCCTTTTCTATAGTAAAATATTCAAAAAATAATTTTTTACTGTCGCAAATTTTAATTACGCCAGGGATTGCCTTTTATATAGTAAATTATTCAAAAAATAATTTTCTACTGTCGCAAATTTTAATTACGCCAGGGATTTCCTTTTCTATAGTAAATTATTCAAAAAATAATTTTTTACTATCGCAAATTTTAATTACGCCAGGGATTGCCTTTTCTATAGTAAATTATTCAAAAAATAATTTTATACTGTCGCAAATTTTAAGTGCGCCAGGGATTGCCTTTTCTATAGTAAATTATTCAAGAAATGATTTTCAACTGTCGCAAATTTTAATTGCGCCAGGGATTGCCTTTTCTATAGTAAATTATTCAAAAAATAATTTTATACTGTCGCAAATTTTAATTACGCCAGGATTGCCTTTTCTATAGTAAATTATTCAAAAAATAATTTTTTACTTTCGCAAATTTTAATTACGCCAGGGATTGCCTTTTCTATAGTAAATTATTCAAAAAATAATTTTATACTGTCGCAAATTTTAATTACGCCAGGGATTGCCTTTTCTATAGTAAATTATTCAAAAAATAATTTTTTACTTTCGCAAATTTTAATTACGCCAGGGATTGCCTTTTCTATAGTAAATTATTCAAAAAATAATTTTATACTGTCGCAAATTTTAAGTGCGCCAGGGATTGCCTTTTCTATAGTAAATTATTCAAAAAATAATTTTTTACTATCGCAAATTTTAATTGCGCCAGGGATTGCCTTTTCTATAGTAAATTATTCAAAAAATAATTTTATACTGTCGCAAATTTTAATTGCGCCAGGGATTTCCTTTTCTATAGTAAATTATTCAAAAAATAATTTTTCACTTTCGCAAATTTTAATTACGCCAGGGATTGCCTTTTCTATAGTAAATTATTCAAAAAATAATTTTATACTGTCACAAATTTTAAGTGCGCCAGGGATTGCCTTTTCTATAGTAAATTATTCAAAAAATAATTTTTTACTGTCGCAAATTTTAATTGCGCCAGGGATTGCCTTTTCTATAGTAAATTTTTCAAAAAATAATTTTCTACTGTCGCAAATTTTAATTACGCCAGGGATTGCCTTTTCTATAGTAAATTATTCAAAAAATAATTTTATACTGTCGCAAATTTTAATTACGCCAGGGATTGACTTTTCTATAGTAAATTATTCAAAAAATAATTTTCTACTGGCCCAAATTTTAATTACGCCAGGGATTGCCTTTTCTATAGTAAATTATTCAAAAAATAATTTTATACTGTCGCAAATTTTAATTGCGCCAGGGATTTCCTTTTCTATAGTAAATTATTCAAAAAATAATTTTTCACTTTCGCAAATTTTAATTACGCCAGGGATTGCCTTTTCTATAGTAAATTATTCAAAAAATAATTTTATACTGTCACAAATTTTAAGTGCGCCAGGGATTGCCTTTTCTATAGTAAATTATTCAAAAAATAATTTTTTACTGTCGCAAATTTTAATTGCGCCAGGGATTGCCTTTTCTATAGTAAATTTTTCAAAAAATAATTTTCTACTGTCGCAAATTTTAATTACGCCAGGGATTGCCTTTTCTATAGTAAATTATTCAAAAAATAATTTTATACTGTCGCAAATTTTAATTACGCCAGGGATTGACTTTTCTATAGTAAATTATTCAAAAAATAATTTTCTGCTGTCGCAAATTTTAGTTACGCCAGGGATTGCCTTTTCTATAGTAAATTATTCAAAAAATAATTTTATACTGTCGCAAATTTTAATTACGCCACGGATTGCCTTTTCTATAGTAAATTATTCAAAAAATAATTTTATACTTTCGCAAATTTTAATTACGCCAGGGATTGCCTTTTCTATAGTAAATTATTCAAAAAATAATTTTCTACTGTCGCAAATTTTAATTACGCCAGGGATTGCCTTTTCTATAGTAAATTATTCAAAAAATAATTTTATACTGTCGCAAATTTTAATTACGCCAGGGATTGCCTTTTCTATAATAAATTATTCAAAAAATAATTTTCTACTGTCGCAAATTTTAGTTACGCCAGGGATTGCCTTTTCTATAGTAAATTATTCAAAAAATAATTTTATACTGTCGCAAATTTTAATTACGCCAGGGATTGCCTTTTCTATAGTAAATTATTCAAAAAATAATTTTATACTGTCGCAAATTTTAATTACGCCAGGGATTGCCTTTTCTATAGTAAATTATTCAAAAAATAATTTTCTACTGGCCCAAATTTTAATTACGCCAGGGATTGCCTTTTCTATAGTAAATTATTCAAAAAATAATTTTTTACTTTCGCAAATTTTAATTACGCCAGGGATTGCCTTTTGTATAGTAAATTATTCAAAAAATAATTTTATACTGTCGCAAATTTTAATTACGCCAGGGATTTCCTTTTCTATAGTAAATTATTCAAAAAATAATTTTTTACTGTCGCAAATTTAAATTGCGCCAGGTTTGCCTTTTCTATAGTAAATTATTCAAAAAATAATTTTTTACTATCGCAAGTTTTAATTGCGCCAGGGATTGCCTTTTCTATAGTAAATTATTCAAAAAATAATTTTTTACTGTCGCAAATTTTAATTACGCCAGGGATTGCCTTTTATATAGTAAATTATTCAAAAAATAATTTTCTAATGTCGCAAATTTTAATTACGCCAGCGATTGCCTTTTCTATAGTAAATTATTAAAAAAATAATTTTTTACTATCGCAAATTTTAATTACGCCAGGGATTGCCTTTTCTATAGTAAATTATTCAAAAAATAATTTTATACTGTCGCAAATTTTAAGTGCGCCAGGGATTGCCTTTTCTATAGTAAATTATTCAAGAAATCATTTTCAACTGTCGCAAATTTTAATTGCGCCAGGGATTGCCTTTTCTATAGTAAATTATTCAAAAAATAATTTTATACTGTCGCAAATTTTAATTACGCCAGGGATTGCCTTTTCTATGGTAAATTATTCAAAAAATAATTTTTTACTTTCGCAAATTTTAATTACGCCAGGGATTGCCTTTTCTATAGTAAATTATTCAAAAAATAATTTTATGCTGTCGCAAATTTTAAGTGCGCCATGGATTGCCTTTTCTATAGTAAATTATTCAAAAAATAATGTTTTACTGTCGCAAATTTTAATTGCGCCAGGGATTGGCTTTTCTATAGTAAATTTTGCAAAAAATAATTTTTTACTGTCGCAAATTTTAAATACGCCAGGGATTGCCTTTTCTATAGTAAATTATTCAAAAAATAATTTTCTACTGTCGCAAATTTTAAATATCCCAGGGAATGCCTTTTCTATATTAAATTATTCAAAAAATAATTTTTTACTGTCGCAAATATTAAGTGCGCCAGGGATTGCCTTTTCTATAGTAAATTATTCAAAAAATTATTTTCAATTGTCGCAAATTTTAATTACGCCAGGGTTTGCCTTTTCTATAGTAAATTATTCAAAAAATAATTTTTTACTGTCGCAAATTTTAATTGCGCCTGGGATTGCCTTTTCTATAGTAAATTTTGCAAAAAATAATTTTATACTGTCGCAAATTTTAATTACGCCAGGGATTGCCTTTTCTATAGTAAATTATTCAAAAAATAATTTTCTACTTTCGCAAATTTTAATTACGCCAGGGATTGCCTTTTCTATAGTAAATTTTGCGAAAAAATAATTTTTTACTGTCGCAAATTTTAAATATCCCAGGGATTGCCTTTTCTATAGTAAATTATTCAAAAAATAATTTTCTACTGCCGCAAATTTTAATTACGCCAGGGATTGCCTTTTCTATAGTAAATTATTCAAAAAATAATTTTATACTGTCGCAAATTTTAATTACGCCAGGGATTGCCTTTTCTAAAGTAAATTTTGCAAAAAATAATTTGTTACTGTCGCAAATTTTAAATACGCCAGGGATTGCCTTTTCTATAGTAAATTATTCAAAAACTAATTTCTTACTGTCGCAAATTTTATATACGCCAGGGATTGCCTTTTCTATAGTAAATTTTGCAAAAAAATAATTTTTTACTGTCGCAAATTTTAAATACGCCAGGGATTGCCTTTTCTATAGTAAATTATTCAAAAAATAATTTTTTACTGTCGCAAATTTTAATTACGCCAGGGATTGCCTTTTCTATAATAAATTATTCAAAAAATAATTTTCAACTGTCGCAAATTTTAATTACGCCAGGGATTGCATTTTCTATAGTAAATTACTCAAAAAATAATTTTATATTGTCGCAAATTTTAATTACGCCAGGGATTGCCTTTTCTATAGTAAATTATTCAAAAAATAATTTTATACTGTCGCAAATTTTAATTACGCCAGGGATTGCCTTTTCTATAGTAAATTATTCAAAAAATAATTTTTTACTGTCGCAAATTTTAAGTGCGCCAGGGATTGCCTTTTCTATAGTAAATTATTCAAAAAATAATTTTATACTGTCGCAAATTTTAATTACGCCAGGGATTGCCTTTTCTATAGTAAATTATTCAAAAAATAATTTTTTACTGTCGCAAATTTTAATTACGCCAGGGATTGCCTTTTCTATAGTAAATTATTTAAAAAATAATTTTATACTGTCGCAAATTTTAATTACGCCAGGGATTGCCTTTTCTATAGTAAATTATTCAAAAAATAATTTTCTACTGTCGCAAATTTTAATTACGCCAGGGATTGCCTTTTCTATAGTAAATTATTCAAAAAATAATTTTTTTACTGTCGCAAATTTTAATTGCGCCAGGGATTGCCTTTTCTATATTAAATTTTGCAAAAAAATAATTTTTTACTGTAGCAAATTTTAAATATCCCAGGGATTGCCTTTTCTATAGTAAATTATTCAAAAAATAATTTTCTACTGTCGCAAATTTTAATTACGCCAGGGATTGCCTTTTCTATAGTAAATTATTCAAAAAATAATTCTATACTGTCGCAAATTTTAATTACGCCAGGGATTGCCTTTTCTATAGTAAATTTTGCAAAAAATAATTTTTTACTTTCCCAAATTTTAAATACGCCAGGGATTGCCTTTTCTATAGTAAATTATTCAAAAAATAATTTCTTACTGTCGCAAATTTTAAATACGCCAGGGATTGCCTTTTCTATAGTAAATTTTGCAAAAAAATAATTTTTTACTGTCGCAAATTTTAAATACGCCAGGGATTGCCTTTTCTATAGTAAATTATTCAAAAAATAATTTTTTACTGTCGCAAATTTTAATTACGCCAGGGATTGCCTTTTCTATAGTAAATTATTCAAAAAATAATTTTCAACTGTCGCAAATTTTAATTGCGCCAGGGATTGCCTTTTCTATAGTAAATTATTCAAAAAATAATTTTATATTGTCGCAAATTTTAATTACGCCAGGGATTGCCTTTTCTATAGTAAATTATTCAAAAAATAATTTTATACTGTCGCAAATTTTAATTACGCCAGGGATTGCCTTTTCTATAGTAAATTATTCAAAAAATAATTTTGTACTCTCGCAAATTTTAAGTGCGCCTGGGATTACCTTTTCTATAGTAAATTATTCAAAAAATAATTTTATACTGTCGCAAATTTTAATTACGCCAGGGATTGCCTTTTCTATAGTAAATTATTCAAAAAATAATTTTTTACTGTCGCAAATTTTAAGTGCGCCAGGGATTGCCTTTTCTATAGTAAATTATTCAAAAAATAATTTTATACTGTCGCAAATTTTAATTACGCCAGGGATTGCATTTTCTATAGTAAATTATTAAAAAAATAATTTTATACTGTCGCAAAATTTAAGTGCGGCAGGGATTGCCTTTTCTATAGTAAATTATTCAAAAATTAATTTTTTACTGTCGCAAATTTTAATTGCGCCAGGGATTGCCTTTTCTATAGTAAATTTTGCAAAAAATAATTTTTTACTGTCGCAAATTTTAAATACGCCAGGGATTGCCTTTTCTATAGTAAATTATTCAAAAAATAATTTTTTACTGTCGCAAATTCGCAAATTTTAATTACGCCAGGGATTGCCTTTTCTATAGTAAATTATTCAAAAAATAATTTTATACTGTCGCAAATTTTAATTACGCCAGGTATTGCCTTTTCTATAGTAAATTATTCAAAAAATAATTTTCTACTGTCGCAAATTTTAATTACGCCAGGGATTGCCTTTTCTATAGTAAATTATTCAAAACATAATTTTTTACTGTCGCAAATTTTAATTGCGCCAGGGATTGCCTTTTCTATAGTAAATTATTCAAAAAAATAATTTTCTACTGTCGCAAATTTTAATTGACGCCAGGGATTGCCTTTTCTATAGTAAATTATTCAAAAAATAATTTCTACTGTCGCAAATTTTAATTACGCCAGGGATTGCCTTTTCTATAGTAAATTATTCAAAAAATAATTTTATACTGTCGCAAATTTTAATTACGCCAGGGATTGCCTTTTCTATAGTAAATTATTCAAAAAATAATTTTCTACTGTTGCAAATTTTAATTACGCCTGGGATTGCCTTTTCTATAGTAAATTATCCAAAAAAATAATTTTATACTGTCGCAAATTTTAATTGCGCCAGGTATTGCCTTTTCTATGGTAAATTATTCAAAAAATAATTTTTTTACTGTCGCAAATTTTAATTGCGCCAGGGATTGCCTTTTCTATAGTAAATTATTCAAAAAATAATTTTCTACTGTCGCAAATTTTAAATATCCCAGGGATTGCCTTTTCTATAGTAAATTATTCAAAAAATAATTTTATACTTGTCGAAAATTTTAATTACGCCAGGGATTACCTTTTCTATAGTAAATTATTCAAAAAATAAATTTTCAACTGTCGCAAATTTTAATTACGCCAGGGATTGTCTTTTCTATAGTAAATTATTCAAAAAATAATTTTTTAATGTCGCAAATTTTAATTACGCCAGGGATTGCCTTTTCTATAGTAAATTATTCAAAAAATAATTTTCAACTGTCGCAAATTTTAATTACGCCAGGGATTGCCTTTTCTATAGTAAATTATTCAAAAAATAATTTTTTACTGTCGCAAATTTTAATTGCGCCAGGGATTGCCTTTTTCTATAGTAAATTATTCAAAAAATAATTTTTTACTGTCGCAAATTTCAAATCCGCCAGGGATTGCTTTTCTACAGTAAATTTTGCAAAAAATAATTTTTTACTGTTGCAAATTTTAATTGCGCCAGGGATTGCCTTTTCTATAGTAAATTATTCAAAAAATAGTTTTATACTTTCGCAAATTTTAATTACGCCAGGGATTGCCTTTTCTATAGTAAATTATTCAAAAAATAATTTTCTACTGTCGCAAATTTTAATTACGCCAGGGATTGCCTTTTCTATAGTAAATTATTCAAAAAATAATTTTATACTGTCGCAAATTTTAATTACTCCAGGGATTGCCTTTTCTATAGTAAATTTTGCAAAAAATAATTTTTTACTGTCGCAAATTTTAAATACGCCAGGGATTGCCTTTTCTACAGTAAATTTTTCGAAAAATAATTTTATACTGTCGCAAATTTTTAAATACGCCAGGGATTGCCTTTTCTATAGTAAATTATTCAAAAAATAATTTTCAACTCTCGCAAATTTTAATTACGCCATGGATTGCCTTTTCTATAGTAAATTATTCAAGAAATAATTTTATACTGTCGCAAATTTTAATTACGCCAGGGATTGCCTTTTCTATAGTAAATTATTCAAAAATAATTTTCAACTGTCGCAAATTTTAATTACGCCAGGGATTGCCTTTTCTGTAGTAAATTATTCAAAAAATAATTTTCTACTGTCGCAAATTTTAATTACGCCAGGGATTGCCTTTTCTATAGTAAATTATTCAAAAAATAATTTTCTAACTGTCGCAAATTTTAATTGCGCCAGGGATTGCCTTTTCTATAGTAAATTATTCAAAAAATAATTTTTTACTTTCGCAAATTTTAATTACGCCAGGGATTGCCTTTCTATAGTAAATTATTCAAAAAATAATTTTATACTGCCGCAAATTTAAGTGCGCCAGGGATTGCCTTTTCTATAGTAAATTTCTCACAAATTAATTTTTTACTGTCGCAAATTTTAAATATCCCAGGGATTGCCTTTTCTATAGTAAATTATTCAAAAAATAATTTTTTTCTGTCGAAATTTTAAATACGCCAGGGATTGCCCTTTCTATAGTAAATTATTCAAAAAATAATTTTCTACTGTCGCAAATTTTAAATATCCCAGGGATTGCCTTTTCTATAGTAAATTATTCAAAAAATAATTTTTTACTGTCGCAAATTTAAGTGCGCCAGGGATTGCCTTTTCTATAGTAAATTATTCAAAAAATAATTTTCTACTCTCGCAAATTTTAATTACGCCAGGGATTGCCTTTTCTACAGTAAATTTTGCAAAAAAATAATTTTTTACTGTCGCAAATTTTAAATACGCCAGGGATTGCCTTTTCTATAGTAAATTATTCAAAAAATAATTTTTTAATGTCGCAAGTTTTAATTGCGCCAGGGATTGCCTTTTCTACAGTAAATTATTCAAAAAATAATTTTTTACTGTCGCAAATTTTAAATACGCCAGGGATTGCCTTTTCTATAGTAAATTATTCAAAAAATAATTTTATACTGTCGCAAATTTTAATTACGCCAGGGATTGCCTTTTCTATAGTAAATTATTCAAAAAATAATTTTCAATTGTCGCAAATTTTAATTACGCCAGGGATTGCCTTTTCTATAGTAAATTATTCAAAAAATAATTTTTTACTGTCGCAAATTTAAAATACGCCAGGGATTGCCTTTTCTATAGTAAATTACTCAAAAAATAATTTTCAACTGTAGCAAATTTTAATTGCGCCAGGGATTGCCTTTTCTTTAGTAAATTTTGCAAAAAATAATTTTTTACTGTCGCAAATTTTAAATACGCCAGGGATTGACTTTTCTATAGTAAATTATTCAAAAAATAGTTTTTTACTGTCGCAAATTTTAATTACGCCAGGGATTGCCTTTTCTATAGTAAATTATTCAAAAAATAATTTTCAACTGTCGCAAATTTTAATTGCGACAGGGATTGCCTTTTCTATAGTAAATTATTCAAAAAATAATTTTATACTGTCGCAAATTTTAATTACGCCAGGGAATGCCTTTTCTATAGTAAATTATTCAAAAAATAATTTTCAACTGTCCCAAATTTTAATTACGCCAGGGATTGCCTTTTCTATAGTAAATTATTCAAAAAATAATTTTTTACTGTCGCAAATTTTAATTGCGCCAGGGATTGCCTTTTCTATAGTAAATTATTCAAAAAATAATTTTCTACTGTCGCAAATTTTAAATATCCCAGGTATTGCCTTTTCTATAGTAAATTATTCAAAAAATAATTTTTTACTGTCGCAAATTTTAAGTGCGCCAGGGATTGCCTTTTCTATAGTACATTATTCAAAAAATAATTTTCTGCTGTCGCAAATTTTAATTACGCCAGGGATTGCCTTTTCTATAGTAAATTATTCAAAAAATAATTTTATACTGTCGCAAATTTTAAATACGCCAGGGAATGCCTTTTCTATAGTAAATTATTCAAAAAAGAATTTTTTACTCTCGCAAATTTTAATTACGCCAGGGACTGCCTTTTCTATAGTAAATTATTCAAAAAATAATTTTCAACTGTCGCAAATTTTAATTACGCCAGGGATTGCCTTTTCTATAGTAAATTATTCAAAAAATAATTTTATACTGTCGCAAATTTTAATTACGCCAGGGATTGCCTTTTCTTTAGTAAATTATTCAAAAAATAATTTTCTACTGTCGCAAATTTTAATTACGCCAGGGATTGCCTTTTCTATAGTAAATTATTCAAAAAATAATTTTATACTGTCGCAAATTTTAATTACGCCAGGGATTGCCTTTTCTATAGTAAATTATTCAAAAAATAATTTTTTACTATCGCAAGTTTTAATTGCGCCAGGGATTGCCTTTTCTACAGTAAATTTTTCAAAAAATAATTTTCAACTGTTGCAAATTTTAATTACGCCAGGGATTGCCTTTTCTATAGTAAATTTTGCAAAAAATAATTTTCAACTGTCGCAAATTTTAATTGCGCCAGGGATTGCCTTTTCTATAGTAAATTATTCAAAAAATAATTTTTTACTGTCGCAAATTTTAATTACGCCAGGGATTACCTTTTCTATAGTAAATTATTCAAAATCGCAAATTTTAAATATCCCAGGGATTGCCTTTTCTATAGTAAATTATTCAAAAAATAATTTTTTACTGTCGCAAATTTTAATTACGCCAGGGATTGCCTTTTCTATAGTAAATTATTCAAAAAATAATTTTCTACTGTCGCATATTTTAATTACGCCAGGGATTGCCTTTTCTATAGTAAATTATTCAAAAAATAATTTTCAACTGTCGCAAATTTTAACTACGCCAGGGATTGCCTTTTCTATAGTAAATTATTCAAAAAATAATTTTCTACTGTCGCAAATTTTAATTGCGCCAAGGATTGCCTTTTCTATAGTAAATTATTCAAAAAATAATTTTCTACTGTCGCAAATTTTAATTACGCCAGGGATTGCCTTTTCTATAGTAAATTATTCAAAAGATAATTTTCAACTGTCGCAAATTGTAATTGCGCCAGGGATTGCCTTTTCTATAGTAAATTTTGCTAAAAATAATTTTATACTGTCGCAAATTTTAATTGCGCCAGGGATTGCCTTTTCTTTAGTAGATTATTCAAAAAATAATTTTATACTGTCGCAAATTTTAATTACGCCAGGGATTGCCTTTTCTATAGTAAATTATTCAAAAAATAATTTTCAACTGTCGCAAATTTTAATTACGCCAGGGATTGCCTTTTCTATAGTAAATAATTCAAAAAATAATTTTCTACTGTCGCAAATTTTAATTACGCCAGGGATTGCCTTTTCTATAGTAAATTATTCAAAAAATAATTTTCTACTCTCGCAAATTTTAATTACGCCAGGGATTGCCTTTTCTATAGTAAATTATTCAAAAAATATTTTTTTACTGTCGCAAATTTTAATTGCGCCAGGGATTGCCTTTTCTATAGTAAATTATTCAAAAAATAATTTTCTACTGTCGCAAATTGTAATTGCGCCAGGGATTGCCTTTTCTATAGTAAATTATTCAAAAAATAATTTTCTACTGTAGCAAATTTTAATTGCGCCAGGGATTGCCTTTTCTATAGTAAATTTCTCACAAAATAATTTTTTACTGTCGCAAATTTTAATTGCGCCATGGATTGCCTTTTCTATAGTAAATTATTCAAAAAATAATTTTTTACTGTCGCAAATTTTAAGTGCGCCAGGGATTGCCTTTTCTATAGTAAATTTTGCAAAAAATAATTTTCTACTGTCGCAAATTTTAGTTACGCCAGGGATTGCCTTTTATATAGTAAATTATTCAAAAAATAATTTTCAACTGTCGCAAATTTTAAATACGCCAGGGATTGCCTTTTCTATAGTAAATTATTCAAAAAATAATTTTCTACTGTCGCAAATTTTAATTACGCCAGGGATTGCCTTTTCTATAGTAAAATATTCAAAAAATAATTTTATACTGTCGCAAATTTTAAGTGCGCCAGGGATTGCCTTTTCTATAGTAAATTATTCAAAAAATAATTTTTTACTGTCGCAAATTTTAAGTGCGCCAGGGATTTCCTTTTCTATAGTAAATTATTCAAAAAATAATTTTCAACTGTCGCAAATTTTAATTACGCCAGGGATTGCCTTTTCTATAGTAAATTATTCAAAAAATAATTTTCAACTGTCGCAAATTTTAATTACGCCAGGGATTGCCTTTTCTATAGTAAATTTTTCAAAAAATAATTTTATACCGTCGCAAATTTTAAATACGCCAGGGATTGCCTTTTCTATAGTAAATTATTCAAAAAATAATTTTATACTGTCGCAAATTTTAATTGCGCCAGGGGATTGCCTTTTCCACAGTAAATTATTCAAAAAATAATTTTATACTGTCGCAAATTTTAATTACGCCAGGGATTGCCTTTTCTATAGTAAATTATTCAAAAAATAATTTTTTACTGTCGCAAATTTTAATTGCGCCAGGGATTGCCTTTTCTATAGTAAATTTCTCACAAAATAATTTTTTACTGTCGCAAATTTTAATTACGCCAGGGATTGCCTTTTCTATAGTAAATTATTCAAAAAATAATTTTCTACTGTCGCAAATTTTAATTACGCCAGGGATTGCCTTTTCTATAGTAAATTATTCAAAAAATAATTTTATACTGTCGCAAATTTTAATTACGCCAGGGATTGCCTTTTCTATAGTAAATTATTCAAAAAATAATTTTTTACTGTCGCAAATTTTAATTGCGCCAGGGATTGCCTTTTCTATAGTAAATTTTGCAAAAAATAATTTTCTACTGTGGCAAATTTTAAGTGCGCCAGGGATTGCCTTTTCTATAGTAAATTATTCAAAAAATAATTTTCTACTGTCGCAAATTTTAATTACGCCAGGGATTGCCTTTTCTATAGTAAATTTTTCAAAAAATAATTTTATACTGTCGCAAATTTTAATTGCGCCAGGGATAGCCTTTTCTATAGTAAATTATTCAAAAAATAATTTTATACTGTCGCAAATTTTAATTACGCCAGGGATTGCCTTTTCTATAGTAAATTATTCAAAAAATAATTTTTTACTGTCGCAAAATTTAAGTGCGCCAGGGATTGCCTTTTCTATAGTAAATTATTCAAAAAATAATTTTTTACTGTCGCAAATTTTAAGTGCGCCAGGGATTGCCTTTTCTATAGTAAATTATTCAAAAAATAATTGTATACTGCCGCAAATTTGAATTACGCCAGGGATTGCCTTTTCTATAGTAAATTATTCAAAAAATAATTTTCAACTGTCGCAAATTTTAAATACGCAAGGGATTGCCTTTTCTATAGTAAATTATTCAAAAAATAATTTTCTACTGTCGCAAATTTTAATTACGCCAGGGATTGCCTTTTCTATAGTAAATTATTCAAAAAATAATTTTTTACTATCGCAAATTTTAAATATCCCAGGGATTGCCTTTTCTATAGTAAATTATTCAAAAATAATTTTTTACTGTCGCAAATTTTAATTACGCCAGGGATTGCCTTTTCTATAGTAAATTATTCAAAAAATAATTTTCTACTGTCGCAAATTTTAATTACGCCAGGGATTGCCTTTTCTATAGTAAATTATTCAAAAAATAATTTTTTACTATCGCAAGTTTTAATTGCGCCAGGGATTGCCTTTTCTATAGTAAATTATTCAAAAAATAATTTTCTACTGTCGCAAATTTTAATTACGACAGGGATTGCCTTTTATATAGTAAATTTTTCAAAAATTAATTTTATATTGTCGCAAATTTTAAATACGCCAGAGATTGCCTTTTCTATAGTAAATTATTCAAAAAATAATTTTATACTGTCGCAAATTTTAATTACGCCAGGGATTGCCTTTTCTATAGTAAATTATTCAAAAAATAATTTTTTACTGTCGCAAATTTTAAGTGCGCCAGGGATTGCCTTTTATATAGTAAATTATTCAAAAAATAATTTTTTACTGTCGCAAATTTTAAGTGCGCCAGGGATTGCCTTTTCTATAGTAAATTATTCAAAAAATAATTTTCTACTGTCGCAAATTTTAATTGCGCCAGGGATTCCTTTTCTATAGTAAATTATTCAAAAAATAATTTTCTACTGTCGCAAATTTTAAGTGCGCCAGGGATTGCCTTTTCTTTAGTAAATTATTCAAAAAATAATTTTATACTGTCGCAAATTTTAATTACGCCAGGGATTGCCTTTTCTATAGTAAATTATTCAAAAAATAATTTTCTACTGTCGCAAATTTTAATTACGCCAGGAATTGCCTGTTCTATAGTAAATTATTCAAAAAATAATTTTCTACTGTCGCAAATTTTAATTGCGCCAGGGATTGCCTTTTCTACAGTAAATTATTCAAAAAATAATTTTTTACTGTCGCAAATTTTAAATATCCCAGGGATTGCCTTTTCTATAGTAAATTATTCAAAAAATAATTTTTTACTGTCGCAAATTTTAATTACGCCAGGGATTGCCTTTTCTATAGTAAATTATTCAAAAAATAATTTTCTACTGTCGCAAATTTTAATTACGCCAGGGATTGCCTTTTCTATAGTAAATTATTCAAAAAATAATTTTTTACTATCGCAAGTTTTAATTGCGCCAGGGATTGCCTTTTCTATAGTAAATTATTCAAAAAATAATTTTATACTGTCGCAAATTTTAATTACGCCAGGGATTGCCTTTTCTATAGTAAATTATTCAAAAAATAATTTTTTACTGTCGCAAATTTTAAGTGCGCCAGGGATTGCCTTTTCTATAGTAAATTATTCAAAAAATAATTTTTTACTGTCGCAAATTTTAAGTGCGCCAGGGATTGCCTTTTCTATAGTAAATTATTCAAAAAATAATTTTATACTGTCGCAAATTTGAATTACGCCAGGGATTGCCTTTTCTATAGTAAATTATTCAAAAAATAATTTTTTACTGTCGCAAATTTTAAATACGCAAGGGATTGCCTTTTCTATAGTAAATTATTCAAAAAATAATTTTCTACTGTCGCAAATTTTAATTCCGCCAGGGATTGCCTTTTCTATAGTAAATTATTCAAAAAATAATTTTTTACTGTCGCAAATTTTAAATATCCCAGGGATTGCCTTTTATATAGTAAATTATTCAAAAAATAATTTTTTACTGTCGCAACTTTTAATTACGCCAGGGATTGCCTTTTCTATAGTAAATTATTCAAAAAATAATTTTCTACTGTCGCAAATTTTAATTACGCCAGGGATTGCCTTTTCTATAGTAAATTATTCAAAAAATAATTTTTTACTATCGCAAGTTTTAATTGCGCCAGGGATTGCCTTTTCTATAGTAAATTATTCAAAAAATAATTTTCTACTGTCGCAAATTTTAATTACGCCAGGGATTGCCTTTTATATAGTAAATTTTTCAAAAATTAATTTTATATTGACGCAAATTTTAAATACGCCAGGGATTGCCTTTTCTATAGTAAATTATTCAAAAAATAATTTTATACTGTCGCAAATTTTAATTACGCCAGGGATTGCCTTTTCTATAGTAAATTATTCAAAAAATAATTTTTTACTGTCGCAAATTTTAAGTGCGCCAGGGATTGCCTTTTCTATAGTAAATTATTCAAAAAATAATTTTTTACTGTCGCAAATTTTAAGTGCGCCAGGGATTGCCTTTTCTATTGTAAATTATTCAAAAAATAATTTTCTACTGTCGCAAATTTTAATTGCGCCAGGGATTGCCTTTTCTATAGTAAATTATTCAAAAAATAATTTTCTACTGTCGCAAATTTTAAGTGCGCCAGGGATTGCCTTTTCTTTAGTAAATTATTCAAAAAATAATTTTATACTGTCGCAAATTTTAATTACGCCAGGGATTGCCTTTTCTATAGTAAATTATTCAAAAAATAATTTTCTACTGTCGCAAATTTTAATTACGCCAGGGATTGCCTTTTCTATAGTAAATTATTCAAAAAATAATTTTCTACTGTCGCAAATTTTAATTGCGCCAGGGATTGCCTTTTCTATAGTAAATTATTCAAAAAATAATTTTCTACTGTCGCAAATTTTCAGTGCGCCAGGGATTGCCTTTTCTATAGTAAATTATTCAAAAAATAATTTTATACTGTCGCAAATTTTAATTGCGCCAGGTATTGCCTTTTCTATAGTAAATTATTCAAAAAATAATTTTCTACTGTCGCAAATTTTAATTACGCCAGGGATTGCCTTTTCTATAGTAAATTATTCAAAAAATAATTTTTTACTGTCGCAAATTTTAAGTGCTCCAGGGATTGCCTTTTCTATAGTAAATTATTCAAAAAATAATTTTCTACTGTCGCAAATTTTAATTACGCCAGGGATTGCCTTTTCTATAGTAAATTATTCAAAAAATAATTTTTCACTGTCGCAAATTTTAAATATCCCAGGGATTGCCTTTTATATAGTAAATTATTCAAAAAATAATTTTTTACTGTCGCAAATTTTAATTACGCCAGGGATTGCCTTTTCTATAGTAAATTATTCAAAAAATAATTTTATACTGTCGCAAATTTTAATTACGCCAGGGATTGCCTTTTCTATAGTAAATTTTTCAAAAAATAATTTTATACTGTCGCAAATTTTAATTGCGCCAGGGATTGCCTTTTCTATAGTAAATTATTCAAAAAATAATTTTATACTGTCGCAAATTTTAATTACGCCAGGGATTGCCTTTTCTATAGTAAATTATTCAAAAAATAATTTTATACTGTCGCAAATTTTAATTACGCCAGGGATTGCCTTTTCTATAGTAAATTATTCAAAAAGTAATTTTCTACTGTCGCAAATTTTAATTACGCCAGGGATTGCCTTTTATATAGTAAATTTTTCAAAAATTAATTTTATATTGTCGCAAATTTTAAATACGCCAGGGATTGCCTTTTCTATAGTAAATTATTCAAAAAATAATTTTATACTGTCGCAAATTTTAATTACGCCAGGGATTGCCTTTTCTATAGTAAATTATTCAAAAAATAATTTTTTACTGTCGCAAATTTTAAGTGCGCCAGGGATTGCCTTTTCTATAGTAAATTATTCAAAAAATAGTTTTTTACTGTCGCAAATTTTAAGTGCGCCAGGGATTGCCTTTTCTATAGTAAATTATTCAAAAAATAATTTTCTACTGTCGCAAATTTTAATTGCGCCAGGGATTGCCTTTTCTATAGTAAATTATTCAAAAAATAATTTTCTACTGTCGCAAATTTTAAGTGCGCCAGGGATTGCCTTTTCTTTAGTAAATTATTCAAAAAATAATTTTATACTGTCGCAAATTTTAATTACGCCAGGGATTGCCTTTTCTATAGTAAATTATTCAAAAAATAATTTTCTACTGTCGCAAATTTTAATTACGCCAGGGTTTGCCTTTTCTATAGTAAATTATTCAAAAAATAATTTTCTACTGTCGCAAATTTTAATTGCGCCAGGGATTGCCTTTTCTATAGTAAATTATTCAAAAAATAATTTTTTACTGTCGCAAATTTTAAATATCCCAGGGATTGCCTTTTCTATAGTAAATTATTCAAAAAATAATTTTCTACTGTCGCAAGTTTTAATTGCGCCAGGGATTGCCTTTTCTATAGTAAATTATTCAAAAAATAATTTTCTACTGTCGCAAATTTTAAGTGCGCCAGGGATTGCCTTTTCTTTAGTAAATTATTCAAAAAATAATTTTATACTGTCGCAAATTTTAATTACGCCAGGGATTGCCTTTTCTATAGTAAATTATTCAAAAAATAATTTTCTACTGTCGCAAATTTTAATTACGCCAGGGATTGCCTTTTCTATAGAAAATTATTCAAAAAATAATTTTCTACTGTCGCAAATTTTAATTGCGCCAGGGATTGCCTTTTCTATAGTAAATTATTCAAAAAATAATTTTATACTGTCGCAAATTTTAATTGCGCCAGGGATTGCCTTTTCTATAGTAAATTATTCAAAAAATAATTTTCTACTGTCGCAAATTTTAATTACGCCAGGGATTGCCTTTTCTATAGTAAATTATTCAAAAAATAATTTTTTACTGTCGCAAATTTTAAGTGCGCCAGGGATTGCCTTTTCTATAGTAAATTATTCAAAAAATAATTTTTTACTATCGCAAATTTTAATTACGCCAGGGATTGCCTTTTCTATAGTAAATTATTCAAAAAATAATTTTTTACTGTCGCAAATTTTAATTGCGCCAGGGATTGCCTTTTCTATAGTAAATTATTCAAAAAATAATTTTCTATTGTCGCAAATTTTAATTACGCCAGGTATTGCCTTTTCTATAGTAAATTATTCAAAAAATAATTTTTTACTGTCGCAAATTTTAAGTGCGCCAGGGATTGCCTTTTCTATAGTAAATTTTGCAAAAAATAATTTTTTACTGTCGCAAATTTTAATTACGCCAGGGATTGCCTTTTCTATAGTAAATTATTCAAAAAATAATTTTTTACTATCGCAAGTTTTAATTGCGCCAGGGATTGCCTTTTCTACAGTAAATTATTCAAAAAATAATTTTCTACTGTCGCAAATTTTAATTACGCCAGGGATTGCCTTTTATATAGTAAATTTTTCAAAAATTAATTTTATACTGTCGCAAATTTTAAATACGCCAGGGATTGCCGTTTCTATAATAAATTATTCAAAAAATAATTTTCTACTGTCGCAAATTTTAATTACGCCAAGGATTGCCGTTTCTATAGTAAATTATTCAAAAAATAATTTTTTACTGTCGCAAATTTTAAATATCCCAGGGATTGCCTTTTCTATAGTAAATTATTCAAAAAATAATTTTTTACTGTCGCAAATTTTAATTGCGCCAGGGATTGCCTTTTCTATAGTAAATTATTCAAAAAATAATTTTCTACTGTCGCAAATTTTAATTGCGCCAGGGATTGCCTTTTCTATAGTAAATTATTCAAAAAATAATATTCTACTGTCGCAAATTTTAAATATCCCAGGGATTGCCTTTTCTATAGTAAATTATTCAAAAAATAATTTTCTACTGTCGCAAATTTTAATTACGCCAGGGATTGCCTTTTCTATAGTAAATTATTCAAAAAATAATTTTCTACTGTCGCAAATTTTAATTGCGCCAGGGATTGCCTTTTCTATAGTAAATTATTCAAAAAATAATTTTCTACTGTCGCAAATTTTAAGTGCGCCAGGGATTGCCTTTTCTATAGTAAATTACTCAAAAAATAATTTTATACTGTCGCAAATTTTAATTGCGCCAGGGATTGCCTTTTCTATAGTAAATTATTCAAAAATAATTTTCTACTGTCGCAAATTTTAATTACGCCAGGGATTGCCTTTTCTATAGTGAATTATTCAAAAAATAATTTTTTAATGTCGCAAATTTTAAGTGCGCCAGGGATTGCCTTTTCTATAGTAAATTATTCAAAAAATAATTTTTTACTGTCGCAAATTTTAATTACGCCAGGGATTGCCTTTTCTATAGTAAATTATTCAAAAAATAATTTTTTACTGTCGCAAATTTTAATTGTGCCAGGGATTGCCTTTTCTATAGTAAATTATTCAAAAAATAATTTTCTACTGTCGCAAATTTTAATTACGCCAGGTATTGCCTTTTCTATAGTAAATTATTCAAAAAATAATTTTTTACTGTCGCAAATTTTAAGTGCGCCAGGGATTGCCTTTTCTATAGTAAATTTTGCAAAAAATAATTTTTTACTGTCGCAAATTTTAATTGCGCCAGGGATTGCCTTTTCTATAGTAAATTATTCAAAAAATAATTTTTTACTTTCGCAAGTTTTAATTGCGCCAGGGATTGCCTTTTCTACAGTAAATTATTCAAAAAATATTTTTCTACTGTCGCAAATTTTAATTACGCCAGGGATTGCCTTTTATATAGCAAATTATTCAAAAAATATTTTTATACTGTTAAAAATTTTAATTACGCCAGGGATTGCCTTTTCTATAGTAAATTATTCAAAAAATAATTTTATACTGTCGCAAATTTTAATTGCGCCAGGGATTGCCTTTTCTATAGTAAATTATTCAAAAAATAATTTTCTACTCTCGCAAATTTTAATTACGCCAGGTATTGCCTTTTCTATAGTAAATTGTTCAAAAAATAATTTTTTACTGTCGCAAATTTTAAGTGCGCCAGGGATTGCCTTTTCTATAGTAAATTATTCAAAAAATAATTTTTTACTGTCGCAAATTTTAATTACGCCAGGGATTGCCTTTTCTATAGTAAATTATTCAAAAAATAATTTTTTACTGTCGCAAATATTAATTGCGCCAGGGATTGCCTTTTCTATAGTAAATTATTCAAAAAATAATTTTCTACTGTCGCAAATTTTAATTACGCCAGGGATTGCCTTTTCTGTAGTAAATTATTAAAAAAATAATTTTTTACTGTCGCAAATTTTAATTACGCCAGGGATTGCCTTTTCTATAGTAAATTATTCAAAAAATAATTTTTTACTGTCGCAAATTTTAAATATCCCAGGGATTGCCTTTTCTATAGTAAATTATTCAAAAAAAAATTTTTTACTGTCGCAAATTTTAATTGCGCCAGGGATTGCCTTTTCTATAGTAAATTATTCAAAAAATAATTTTCTACTGTCGCAAATTTTAATTGCGCCAGGGATTGCCTTTTCTATAGTAAATTATTCAAAAAATAATTTTCTACTGTCGCGAATTTTAAATATCCCAGGGATTGCCTTTTCTATAGTAAATTTCTCACAAAATAATTTTTTACTGTCGCAAATTTTAATTGCGCCAGGGATTGCCTTTTCTATAGTAAATTATTCAAAAAATAATTTTCTACTGTCGCAAATTTTAATTAGGCCAGGGATTGCCTTTTCTATAGTAAATTATTCAAAAAATAATTTTATACTGTCGCAAATTTTAATTACGCCAGGGATTGCCTTTTCTATAGTAAATTATTCAAAAAATAATTTTATACTGTCGCAAAATTTAATTACGCCAGGGATTGCCTTTTCTATAGTAAATTATTCAAAAAATAATTTTATACTGTCGCAAATTTTAATAACGCCAGGGATTGCCTTTTCTATAGTAAATTATTCAAAAAATAATTTTTTACTGTCGCAAATTTTAATTACGCCAGGGATTGCCTTTTCTATAGTAAATTATTCAAAAAATAATTTTCTACTGTCGCAAATTTTAATTACGCCAGGGATTGCCTTTTCTATAGTAAATTATTCAAAAAATAATTTTTTACTGTCACAAATTTCAAATCCGCCAGGGATTGCCTTTTCTATAGTAAATTATTCAAAAAATAATTTTCTACTGTCGCAAATTTTAATTACGCCAGGGATTGCCTTTTCTATAGTAAATTATTCAAAAAATAATTTTCTACTGTCGCAAATTTTAATTGCGCCAGGGATTTCCTTTTCTATAGTAAATTATTCAAAAAATAATTTTCTACTGTCGCGAATTTTAAATATCCCAGGGATTGCCTTTTCTATAGTAAATTTCTCACAAAATAATGTTTTACTGTCGCAAATTTTAATTGCGCCAGGGATTGCCTTTTCTATAGTAAATTATTCAAAAAATAATTTTATACTGTCGCAAATTTTAATTACGTCAGGGATTGCCTTTTCTATAGTAAATTATTCAAAAAATAATTTTATACTGTCGCAAATTTTAATTACGCCAGGGATTGCCTTTTCTATAGTAAATTATTCAAAAAATAATTTTATACTGTCGCAAATTTTAATAACGCCAGGGATTGCCTTTTCTATAGTAAATTATTCAAAAAATAATTTTTTACTGTCGCAAATTTTAATTACGCCAGGGATTGCCTTTTCTATAGTAAATTATTCAAAAAATAATTTTCTACTGTCGCAAATTTTAATTACGCCAGGGATTGCCTTTTCTATAGTAAATTATTCAAAAAATAATTTTTTACTGTCACAAATTTCAAATCCGCCAGGGATTGCCTTTTCTATAGTAAATTATTCAAAAAATAATTTTCTACTGTCGCAAATTTTAATTACGCCAGGGATTGCCTTTTCTATAGTAAATTATTCAAAAAATAATTTTCTACTGTCGCAAATTTTAATTACGCCAGGTATTGCCTTTTCTATAGTAAATTATTCAAAAAATAATTTTTTACTGTCGCAAATTTCAAGTGCGCCAGGGATTGCCTTTTCTATAGTAAATTTTGCAAAAAATAATTTTTTACTGTCGCAAATTTTAATTACGCCAGGGATTGCCTTTTCTATAGTAAATTATTCAAAAAATAATTTTTTACTTTCGCAAGTTTTAATTGCGCCAGGGATTGCCTTTTCTACAGTAAATTATTCAAAAAATATTTTCTACTGTCGCAAATTTTAATTACGCCAGGGATTGCCTTTTCTATAGTAAATTATTCAAAAAATAATTTTATACTGTCGCAAATTTTAATTGCGCCAGGGATTGCCTTTTCTATAGTAAATTATTCAAAAAATAATTTTCTACTCTCGCAAATTTTAATTACGCCAGGTATTGCCTTTTCTATAGTAAATTGTTCAAAAAATAATTTTTTACTGTCGCAAATTTTAAGTGCGCCAGGGATTGCCTTTTCTATAGTAAATTATTCAAAAAATAATTTTTTACTGTCGCAAATTTTAATTACGCCAGGGATTGCCTTTTCTATAGTAAATTATTCAAAAAATAATTTTTTACTGTCGCAAATTTTAAATGTCCCAGGGATTGCCTTTTCTATAGTAAATTATTCAAAAAAAAATTTTTTACTGTCGCAAATTTTAATTGCGCCAGGGATTGCCTTTTCTATAGTAAATTATTCAAAAAATAATTTTCTACTGTCGCAAATTTTAATTGCGCCAGGGATTGCCTTTTCTATAGTAAATTATTCAAAAAATAATTTTCTACTGTCGCGAATTTTAAATATCCCAGGGATTGCCTTTTCTATAGTAAATTTCTCACAAAATAATTTTTTACTGTCGCAAATTTTATTTGCACCAGGGATTGCCTTTTCTATAGTAAATTATTCAAAAAATAATTTTCTACTGTCGCAAATTTTAATTACGCCAGGGATTGCCTTTTCTATAGTAAATTATTCAAAAAATAATTTTATACTGTCGCAAATTTTAATTACGCCAGGGATTGCCTTTTCTATAGTAAATTATTCAAAAAATAATTTTATACTGTCGCAAAATTTAATTACGCCAGGGATTGCCTTTTCTATAGTAAATTATTCAAAAAATAATTTTATACTGTCGCAAATTTTAATAACGCCAGGGATTGCCTTTTCTATAGTAAATTATTCAAAAAATAATTTTTTACTGTCGCAAATTTTAATTACGCCAGGGATTGCCTTTTCTATAGTAAATTATTCAAAAAATAATTTTCTACTGTCGCAAATTTTAATTACGCCAGGGATTGCCTTTTCTATAGTAAATTATTCAAAAAATAATTTTTTACTGTCACAAATTTCAAATCCGCCAGGGATTGCCTTTTCTATAGTAAATTATTCAAAAAATAATTTTCTACTGTCGCAAATTTTAATTACGCCAGGGATTGCCTTTTCTATAGTAAATTATTCAAAAAATAATTTTCTACTGTCGCAAATTTTAATTGCGCCAGGGATTTCCTTTTCTATAGTAAATTATTCAAAAAATAATTTTCTACTGTCGCGAATTTTAAATATCCCAGGGATTGCCTTTTCTATAGTAAATTTCTCACAAAATAATGTTTTACTGTCGCAAATTTTAATTGCGCCAGGGATTGCCTTTTCTATAGTAAATTATTCAAAAAATAATTTTATACTGTCGCAAATTTTAATTACGCCAGGGATTGCCTTTTCTATAGTAAATTATTCAAAAAATAATTTTATACTGTCGCAAATTTTAATTACGCCAGGGATTGCCTTTTCTATAGTAAATTATTCAAAAAATAATTTTATACTGTCGCAAATTTTAATAACGCCAGGGATTGCCTTTTCTATAGTAAATTATTCAAAAAATAATTTTTTACTGTCGCAAATTTTAATTACGCCAGGGATTGCCTTTTCTATAGTAAATTATTCAAAAAATAATTTTCTACTGTCGCAAATTTTAATTACGCCAGGGATTGCCTTTTCTATAGTAAATTATTCAAAAAATAATTTTTTACTGTCACAAATTTCAAATCCGCCAGGGATTGCCTTTTCTATAGTAAATTATTCAAAAAATAATTTTCTACTGTCGCAAATTTTAATTACGCCAGGGATTGCCTTTTCTATAGTAAATTATTCAAAAAATAATTTTCTACTGTCGCAAATTTTAATTGCGCCAGGAATTTCCATTTCTATAGTAAATTATTCAAAAAATAATTTTCTACTGTCGCGAATTTTAAATATCCCAGGGATTGCCTTTTCTATAGTAAATTTCTCACAAAATAATTTTTTACTGTCGCAAATTTTAATTGCGCCAGGGATTGCCTTTTCTATAGTAAATTATTCAAAAAATAATTTTCTACTGTCGCAAATTTTAATTACGCCAGGGGTAGCCTTTTCTATAGTAAATTATTCAAAAAATAATTTTATACTGTCGCAAATTTTAATTACGCCAGGGATTGCCTTTTCTATAGTAAATTATTCAAAAAATAATTTTATACAGTCGCAAATTTTAATAACGCCAGGGATTGCCTTTTCTATAGTAAATTATTAAAAAAATAATTTTTTACTGTCGCAAATTTTAATTACGCCAGGGATTTCCTTTTCTATAGTAAATTATTCAAAAAATAATTTTCTACTGTCGCAAATTTTAATTACGCCAGGGATTGCCTTTTCTATAGTAAATTATTCAAAAAATAATTTTTTACTGTCGCAAATTTCAAATCCGCCAGGGATTGCCTTTTCTATAGTAAATTATTCAAAAAATAATTTTCTACTGTCGCAAATTTTAATTACGCCAGGGATTGCCTTTTCTATAGTAAATTATTCAAAAAATAATTTTCTACTGTCGCAACTTTTAATTGCGCCAGGGATTGCCTTTTCTATAGTAAATTATTCAAAAAATAATTTTCTACTGTCGCAAATTTTAATTACGCCAGGGATTGCCTTTTCTATAGTAAATTATTCAAAAAATAATTTTATACTGTCGTAAATTTTAATTACGCCAGGGATTGCCTTTTCTATAGTAAATTATTCAAAAAATAATTTTCTACTGTCGCAAATTTTAATTACGCCAGGGATTGCCTTTTCTATAGTAAATTTTGCAAAACATAATTTTCTACTGTCGAAAATTTTAATTGCGCAAGGGATTGCCTTTTCTATAGTAAATTTTGCAAAAAATAATTTTTTACTGTCGCAAATTTTAATTGCGCCAGGGATTGCCTTTTCTATAGTAAATTATTCCAAAAATAATTTTCTACTGTCGCAAATTTTAATTACGCCAGGGATTGCCTTTTCTACAGTAAATTATTCAAAAAATAATTTTCTACTGTCGCAAATTTTAATTACGCCAGGGATTGCCTTTTGTATAGTAAATTTTTCAAAAATTAATTTTATACTGTCACAAATTTTAAATACGCCAGGGATTGCCTTTTCTATAGTAAATTATTAAAAAAATAATTTTCTACTGTCGCAAATTTTAATTACGCCAGGGATTGCCTTTTCTATAGTAAATTATTCAAAAAATAATTTTATACTGTCGCAAATCTTAATTACGCCAGGGATTGCCTTTTCTATAGTAAATTATTCAAAAAATAATTTTCTACTGTCGCAAATTTTAAGTGTGCCAGGGATTGCCTTTTCTATAGTAAATTATTCAAAAAATAATTTTCTACTGTCGCAAATTTTAAGTGCGCCAGGTATTGCCTTTTCTATAGTAAATTATTCAAAAAATAATATTTTACAATCGCAAGTTTTAATTGCGCCAGGGATTGCCTTTTCTACAGTAAATTATTCAAAAAATAATTTTCTACTGTCGCAAATTTTAATTACGCCAGGGATTGCCTTTTATATAGTAAATTATTCAAAAAATTATTTTATACTGTCGCAAATTTTAATTACGCCAAAGATTGCCTTTTCTACAGTAAGTTATTCAAAAAATAATTTTATACTCTCGCAAATTTTAATTGCGCCAGGGATTGCCTTTCTGTAGTAAATTATTCAAAAAATAATTTTCTACTGTCGCAAATTTTAAGTGCGCCAGGGATTGCCTTTTCTATAGTAAATTATTCAAAAAATATTTTTATACTGTTGCAAATTTTAATTACGCCAGGGATTGCCTTTTCTATAGTAAATTACTCAAAAATAATTTTTTACTGTCGCAAATATTAATTGCGCCAGGGATTGCCTTTTCTATAGTAAATTATTCAAAAAATAATTTTCTACTGTCGCAAATTTTAATTACGCCAGGGATTGCCTTTTCTGTAGTAAATTATTCAAAAAATAATTTTTTACTGTCGCAAATTTTAAGTGCGCCAGGGATTGCCTTTTCTATAGTAAATTTTGCAAAAAATAATTTTTTACTGTCGCAAATTTTAATTACGCCAGGGATTGCCTTTTCTATAGTAAATTATTCAAAAAATAATTTTTTACTGTCGCAAATTTTAAGTGCGCCAGGGATTGCCTTTTCTATAGTAAATTATTCAAAAAATAATTTTATACTGTCGCAAATTTTAATTACGCCAGGGATTGCCTTTTCTATAGTAAGTTATTCACAAAATAATTTTCTACTATCGCAAATTTTAATTACGGCAGGGATTGCTTTTTTTTAGGGTAAATTATTCAAAAAATAATTTTCTACTGTCGCAAATTTTAATTGCGCCAGGGATTGCCTTTTCTATGGTAAATTATTCAAAAAATAATTTTCTACTGTCGCAAATTTTAAGTGCGCCAGGGATTGCCTTTTCTATAGTAAATTATTCAAAAAATAATTTTATACTGTCGCAAATTTTAATTGCGCCAGGGATTGCCTTTTCTATAGTAAATTATTCAAAAAATAATTTTCTACTGTCGCAAATTTTAATTACGCCAGGGATTGCCTTTTCTATAGTAAATTATTCAAAAAATAATTTTTTACTGTCGCAAATTTTAAGTGCGCCAGGGATTGCCTTTTCTATAGTAAATTATTCAAAAAATAATTTTTTACTGTCGCAAATTTTAATTACGCCAGGGATTGCCTTTTCTATAGTAAATTATTCAAAAAATAATTTTTTACTGTCGCAAATTTTAATTGTGCCAGGGATTGCCTTTTCTATAGTAAATTATTCAAAAAATAACTTTCTACTGTCGCAAATTTTAATTACGCCAGGTATTGCCTTTTCTATAGTAAATTATTCAAAAAATAATTTTTTACTGTCGCAAATTTTAAGTGCGCCAGGGATTGCCTTTTCTATAGTAAATTATTCAAAAAATAATTTTATACTGTCGCAAATTTTAATTGCGCCTGGGATTGCCTTTTCTACAGTAAATTATTCAAAAAATAATTTTCTACTGTCGCAAATTTTAATTACGCCAGGGATTGCCTTTTCTATAGTAAATTATTCAAAAAATAATTTTTTACTGTCGCAAATTTTAAGTGCGCCAGGGATTGCCTTTTCTATAGTAAATTATTCAAAAAATAATTTTCTACTGTCGCAAATTTTAATTACGCCAGGGATTGCCTTTTCTATAGTAAATTATTCAAAAAATAATTTTTTACTGTCACAAATTTTAATTGCGACAGGGATTGCCTTTTCTATAGTAAATTATTCAAAAAATAATTTTATACTGTCGCAAATTTTAACTACGCCAGGGATTGCCTTTTCTATAGTAAATTATTCCAAAAATTATTTTATACTGTCGCAAATTTTAATTACGCCAGGGATTGCCTTTTCTATAGTAAATTATTCAAAAAATAATTTTGTACTGTCGCAAATTTTAATTACGCCAGGGATTGCCTTTTCTATAGTAAATTATTCAAAAAATAATTTTTTACTGTCGCAAATTTCAAATCCGCCAGGGATTGCCTTTTCTATAGTAAATTATTCAAAAAATAATTTTCTACTGTCGCAAATTTTAATTACGCCAGGGATTGCCTTTTCTATAGTAAATTATTCAAAAAATAATTTTCTACTGTCGCAAATTTTAATTGCGCCAGGGATTGCCTTTTCTATAGTAAATTATTCAAAAAATAATTTTCTACTGTCGCAAATTTTAAGTGCGCCAGGGATTGCCTTTTCTATAGTAAATTATTCAAAAAATAATTTTATACTGTCGCAAATTTTAATTACGCCAAGGATTGCCTTTTCTATAGTAAATTATTCAAAAAATAATTTTATACTGTCGCAAATTTTAATTGCGCCAGGGATTACCTTTTCTATAGTAAATTATTCAAAAAATAATTTTCTACTCTCGCAAATTTTAATTACGCCAGGGATTGCCTTTTCTATAGTAAATTTTGCAAAACATAATTTTCTACTGTCGCAAATTTTAATTGCGCCAGGGATTGCCTTTTCTATAGTAAATTTTGCAAAAAATAATTTTTTACTCTCGCAAATTTTAATTGCGCCAGGGATTGCCTTTTCTATAGTAAATTATTCAAAAAATAATTTTCTACTGTCGCAAATTTTAATTACGCCAGGGACTGCCTTTTCTACAGTAAATTATTCAAAAAATAATTTTCTACTGTCGCAAATTTTAATTACGCCAGGGATTGCCTTTTATATAGTAAATTTTTCAAAAATTAATTTTATACTGTCGCAAATTTTAAATACGCCAGGGATTGCCTTTTCTATAGTAAATTATTCAAAAAATAATTTTCTACTATCGCAAATTTTAATTACGCCAGGGATTGCCTTTTCTATAGTAAATTATTAAAAAAATAATTTTATACTGTCGCAAATCTTAATTACGCCAGGGATTGCCTTTTCTATAGTAAATTATTCAAAAAATAATTTTCTACTGTCGCAAATTTTAAGTGCGCCAGGGATTGCCTTTTCTATAGTAAATTATTCAAAAAATAATTTTCTACTGTCGCAAATTTTAAGTGCGCCAGGGATTGCCTTTTCTATAGTAAATTATTCAAAAAATAATATTTTACTATCGCAAGTTTTAATTGCGCCAGGGATTGCCTTTTCTACAGTAAATTATTCAAAAAATAATTTTCTACTGTCGCAAATTTTAATTACGCCAGGGATTGCCTTTTATATAGTAAATTATTCAAAAAATAATTTTATACTGTCGCAATTTTTAATTACGCCAGGGATTGCCTTTTCTATAGTAAATTATTCAAAAAATAATTTTTTACTGTCACAAATTTTAATTGCGACAGGGATTGCCTTTTCTATAGTAAATTATTCAAAAAATAATTTTGTACTGTCGCAAATTTTAATTACGCCAGGGATTGCCTTTTCTATAGTAAATTATTCAAAAAATAATTTTTTACTATCGCAAGTTTTAATTGCGCCAGGGATTGCCTTTTCTACAGTAAATTATTCAAAAAATAATTTTCTATTGTCGCAAATTTTAATTACGCCAGGGATTGCCTTTTATATAGTAAATTTTTCAAAAATTAATTTTATACTGTCGCAAATTTTAAATACGCCAGGGATTACCTTTTCTACAGTAAATTATTCAAAAAATAATTTTATACTGTCGCAAATTTTAATTGCGCCAGGGATTGCCTTTTCTATAGTAAATTATTCAAAAAATAATTTTCTACTGTCGCAAATTTTAAGTGCGCCAGGGATTGCCTTTTCTATAGTAAATTATTCAAAAAATATTTTTATACTGTTGCAAATTTTAATTACGCCAGGGATTGCCTTTTCTATAGTAAATTATTAAAAAAATAATTTTATACTGTCGCAAATTTTAATTGCGCCAGGGATTGCCTTTTCTATAGTAAATTATTCAAAAAATAATTTTATACTGTCGCAAATTTTAATTACGCCAGGGATTGCCTTTTCTATAGTAAAATATTCAAAAAATAATTTTTTACTGTCGCAAATTTTAAGTGCGCCAGGGATTGCCTTTTCTATAGTAAATTATTCAAAAAATAATTTTTTACTGTCGCAAATTTTAATTACGCCAGGGATTGCCTTTTCTATAGTAAATTATTCAAAAAATAATTTTTTACTGTCTCAAATATTAATTGCGCCAGGGATTGCCTTTTCTATAGTAAATTATTCAAAAAATAATTTTCTACTGTCGCAAATTTTAATTACGCCAGGGATTGCCTTTTCTGTAGTAAATTATTCAAAAAATAATTTTTTACTGTCGCAAATTTTAAGTGCGCCAGGGATTGCCTTTTCTATAGTAAATTTTGCAAAAAATAATTTTTTACTGTCGCAAATTTTAATTACGCCAGGGATTGCCTTTTCTATAGTAAATTATTCAAAAAATAATTTTTTACTATCGCAAATTTTAATTGCGCCAGGGATTGCCTTTTCTACAGTAAATTATTCAAAAAAGAATTTTCTACTGTCGCAAATTTTAATTACGCCAGCGATTGCCTTTTGTATAGTAAATTTTTCAAAAATTAATTTTATACTGTCGCAAATTTTAAATACGCCAGGGATTGCCTTTTCTATAGTAAATTATTCAAAAAATAATTTTCTACTGTCGCAAATTTTAATTACGCCAGGGATTGCCTTTTCTATAGTAAATTATTCAAAAAATAATTTTTTAATCTCGCAAATTTTAAATATCCCAGGGATTGCCTTTTCTATAGTAAATTATTCAAAAAATAATTTTTTACTGTCGCAAATTTCAAATCCGCCAGGGATTGCTTTTTCTATAGTAAATTATTCAAAAAATAATTTCCTACTGTCGCAAATTTTAATTACGCCAGGGATTGCCTTTTCTATAGTAAATTATTCAAAAAATAATTTTCTACTGTCGCAAATTTTAAGTGCGCCAGGGATTGCCTTTTCTATAGTAAATTATTCAAAAAATAATTTTATACTGTCGCAAATTTTAATTACGCCAGGGATTGCCTTTTCTATAGTAAATTATTCAAAAAATAATTTTATACTGTCGCAAATTTTAATTGCGCCAGGGATTGCCTTTTCTATAGTAAATTATTCAAAAAACAATTTTCTACTGTCGCAAATTTTAATTACGCCAGGGATTGCCTTTTCTATAGTAAATTATTCAAAAAATAATTTTTTACTGTCGCAAATTTTAAGTGCGCCAGGGACTGCCTTTTCTATAGTAAATTATTCAAAAAATAATTTTTTACTGTCGCAAATTTTAATTACGCCAGGGATTGCCTTTTCTATAGTAAATTATTCAAAAAATAATTTTTTACTGTCGCAAATTTTAATTGCGCCAGGGATTGCATTTTCTATAGTAAATTATTCAAAAAATAATTTTCTACTGTCGCAAATTTTAATTACCCCAGAGATTGCCTTTTCTATAGTAAATTATTCAAAAAATAATTTTCTACTGTCGCAAATTTTAATTGCGCCAGGGATTGCCTTTTCTATAGTAAATTATTCAAAAAATAATTTTCTACTGTCGCAAATTTTAATTACGCCAGGGATTGCCTTTTCTATAATAAATTATTCAAAAAATAATTTTCAACTGTCGCAAATTTTAATTACGCCAGGGATTGCCTTTTCTATAGTAAATTATTCAAAAAATAATTTTCAACTGTCGCAAATTTTAATTACGCCAGGGATTGCCTGTTCTATAGTAAATTTTTCAAAAAATAATTTTATACTGTCGCAAATTTTAAATACGCCAGGGATTGCCTTTTCTATAGTAAATTATTCAAAAAATAATTTTCTACTCTCGTAAATTTTAAGTGCGCCAGGGATTGCCTTTTCTATAGTAAATTATTCAAAAAATAATTTTATACTGTCGCAAATTTTAATTAAGCCAGGGATTGCCTATTCTATAGTAAATTATTCAAAAAATAATTTTTTACTGTCGCAAATTTTAAGTGTGCCAGGGATTTCCTTTTCTATAGTAAATTATTCAAAAAATAATTTTCTAGTGTCGCAAATTTTAATTACGCCAGGGATTGCCTTTCTATAGTAAATTATTCAAAAAATAATTTTCTACTGTCGCAAATTTTAAGTGCGCCAGGGATTGCCTTTTCTATAGTAAATTATTCAAAAAATAATTTTTTACTATCGCAAGTTTTAATTGCGCCAGTGATTGCCTTTTCTACAGTAAATTATTCAAAAAATAATTTTTTACTGTCGCAAATTTTAATTACGCCAGGGATTGCCTTTTCTATAGTAAATTATTCAAAAAATAATTTTTTACTGTCGCAAATTTTAATTGCGCCAGGGATTGCCTTTTCTATAGTAAATTATTCAAAAAATAATTTTCTACTGTCGAAAATTTTAATTGCGCCAGTGATTGCCTTTTCTACAGTAAATTATTCAAAAAATAATTTTTTACTGTCGCAAATTTTAATTACGCCAGGGATTGCCTTTTCTATAGTAAATTATTCAAAAAATAATTTTTTACTGTCGCAAGTTTTAATTGCGCCAGTGATTGCCTTTTCTATAGTAAATTATTCAAAAAATAATTTTATACTGTCGCAAATTCTAATTGCGCCAGGGATTGCCTTTTCTATAGTAAATTATTCAAAAAATAATTTTCTACTGTCGCAAATTTTAAATACGCCAGGGATTGCCTTTTCTATAGTAAATTATTCAAAAAATAATTTTCTACTGTCGCAAATTTTAAGTGCGCCAGGGATTGCCTTTTCTATAGTAAATTATTCAAAAAATAATTTTATACTGTCGCAAATTTTAATTACGCCAGGGATTGCCTTTTCTATAGTAAATTATTCAAAAAATAATTTTTTACTGTCGCAAATTTTAATTGCGCCAGGCATTGCCTTTTCTATAGTAAATTATTCAAAAAATAATTTTCTACTGTCGCAAATTTTAATTACGCCAGGGATTGCCTTTTCTATAGTAAATTATTCAAAAAATAATTTTTTACTGTCGCAAATTTTAATTACGCCAGGGATTGCCTTTTCTATAGTAAATTATTCCAAAAATAATTTTTTACTGTCGCAAATTTTAATTGCGCCAGGGATTGCCTTTTCTATAGTAAATTATTCAAAAAATAATTTTTTTCTATCGCAAGTTTTAATTCCGCCAGGGATTGCCTTTTCTACAGTAAATTATTCAACATATAATTTTTTACTGTCGCAAATTTTAATTACGCCAGGGATTGCCTTTTCTATAGTAAATTATTCAAAAAATAATTTTATACTGTCGCAAATTTTAATTACGCCAGGGATTGCCTTTTCTATAGTAAATTATTCAAAAAATAATTTTATACTCTCGGAAATTTTAATTGCGCCAGGGATTGCCTTTTCTATAGTAAATTATTCAAAAAATAATTTTCTACTGTCGCAAATTTTAAGCGCGCCAGGGATTGCCTTTTCTATAGTAAATTAGTCAAAAAATAATTTTCTACTGTCGCAAATTTTAAGTGCGCCAGGGATTGAATTTTCTATAGTAAATTATTCAAAAAATAATTTTTTACTATCGCAAGTTATAATTGCGCCAGGGATTGCCTTTTCTACAGTAAATTATTCAAAAAATAATTTTCTACTGTCGCAAATTTTAATTACGCCAGGGATTGCCTTTTCTATAGTAAATTATTCAAAAAATAATTTTTTACTGTCGCAAATTTTAATTGCGCCAGGGATTGCCTTTTCTATAGTAAATTATTCAAAAAATAATTTTTTACTGTCGCAAATTTTAATTGCGCCAGGGATTGCCTTTTCTATAGTAAATTATTAAAAAAATAATTTTCTACTGTCGCAAATTTTAATTACGCCAGGGATTGCCTTTTCTATAGTAAATTATTCAAAAAATAATTTTCTACTGTCGCAAATTTTAATTGCGCCAGGGATTGCCTTTTCTATAGTAAATTATTCAAAAAATAATTTTCTACTCTCGCAAATTTTAAGTGCGCCAGGAATTGCCTTTTCTATAGTAAATTATTCAAAAAATAATTTTATACTGTTGCAAATTTTAATTACGCCAGGGATTGCCTTTTCTATAGTAAATTATTCAAAAAATAATTTTATACTGTCGCAAATTCTAATTGCGCCAGGGATTGCCTTTTCTATAGTAAATTATTCAAAAAATAATTTTCTACTGTCGCAAATTTTAAATACGCCAGGGATTGCCTTTTCTATAGTAAATTATTCAAAAAATAATTTTCTACTGTCGCAAATTTTAAGTGCGCCAGGGATTGCCTTTTCTATAGTAAATTATTCAAAAAATAATTTTATAATGTCGCAAATTTTAATTACGCCAGGGATTGCCTTTTCTATAGTAAATTATTCAAAAAATAATTTTGTACTGTCGCAAATTTTAATTGCGCCAGGGATTGCCTTTTCTGTAGTAAATTATTCAAAAAATAATTTTCTACTGTCGCAAATTTTAATTACGCCAGGGATTGCCTTTTCTATAGTAAATTATTCAAAAAATAATTTTTTACTGTCGCAAATTTTAATTACGCCAGGGATTGCCTTTTCTATAGTAAATTATTCCAAAAATAATTTTTTACTGTCGCAAATTTTAATTGCGCCAGGGACTGCCTTTTCTATAATAAATTATTCAAAAAATAATTTTTTACTGTCGCAAATTTTAATTGCGCCAGGGATTGCGTTTTCTATAGTAAATTATTCAAAAAATAATTTTCTACTGTCGCAAATTTTTAGTGCGCCAGGGATTGCCTTTTCTATAGTAAATTATTCAAAAAATAATTTTCTACTGTCGCAAATTTTAATTACGCCAGGGATTGCCTTTTCTATAGTAAATTTTTCAAAAAATAATTTTCTACTGTCGCAAATTTTAAGTGCGCCAGGGATTGCCTTTTCTATAGTAAATTATTCAAAAAATAATTTTTTACTATCGCAAGTTTTAATTCCGCCAGGGATTGCCTTTTCTACAGTAAATTATTCAACATATAATTTTTTACTGTCGCAAATTTTAATTACGCCAGGGATTGCCTTTTCTATAGTAAATTATTCAAAAAATAATTTTATACTGTCGCAAATTTTAATTACGCCAGGGATTGCCTTTTCTACAGTAAATTATTCAAAAAATAATTTTATACTCTCGCAAATTTTAATTGCGCCAGGGATTGCCTTTTCTATAGTAAATTATTCAAAAAATAATTTTCTACTGTCGCAAATTGTAATTGCGCCAGGGATTGCCTTTTCTATAATAAATTATTCAAAAAATAATTTTCTACTGTCGCAAATTTTAATTGCGCCAGGGATTGCCTTTTCTATAGTAAATTATTCAAAAAATAATTTTCTACTGTCGCAAATTTTAATTACGCCAGGTATTGCCTTTTATATAGTAAATTATTCAAAAAATAATTTTATACTGTCGCAAATTTTAATTACGTCAAGGATTGCCTTTTCTATAGTAAATTATTCAAAAAATAATTTTTTACTGTCGCAAATTTTAATTGCGCCAGGGATTGCCTTTTCTATAGTAAATTATTCAAAAAATAATTTTCTACTGTCGCAAATTTTAATTACGCCAGGGATTGCCTTTTATATAGTAAATTTTTCAAAAATTAATTTTAAACTGTCGCAAATTTTAAATACGCCAGGGATTGCCTTTTCTATAGTAAATTATTCAAAAAATAATTTTCTACTGTCGCAAATTTTAATTACGCCAGGGATTGCTTTTTCTATAGTAAATTATTCAAAAAATAATTTTTTATTGTCGCAAATTTTAATTACGCCAGGGATTGCCTTTTCTATAGTAAATTATTCAAAAAATAATTTTCAACTGTCGCAAATTTTAATTACGCCAGGGATTGCCTTTTCTATAGTAAATTATTCAAAAAATAATTTTCTACTGTCGCAAATTTTAAATATCCCCGGGATTGCCTTTTATATAATAAATTTCTCACAAAATAATTTTTTACTGTCGCAAATTTTAAGTGCGCCAGAGATTGCCTTTTCTATAGTAAATTATTCAAAAAATAATTTTCTATTGTCGCAAATTTTAATTGCGCCAGCGATTGCCTTTTCTATAGTAAATTTTTCAAAAAATAATTTTTAACTGTCGCAAATTTTAATTACGCCAGGGATTGCCTTTTCTATAGTAAATTTTTCAAAAAATAATTTTTTACTGTCGCAAATTTTAAATATCCCAGGGATTGCCTTTTCTATAGTAAATTATTCAAAAAATAATTTTTTACTGTCGCAAATTTTAATTACGCCAGGGATTGCCTTTTCTATAGTTAATTATTCAAAAAATAATTTTCTACTGTCGCAAATTGTAATTGCGCCAGGGATTGCCTTTTCTATAGTATATTATTCAAAAAATAATTTTCTACTGTCGCAAATTTTAATTACGCCAGGGATTGCCTTTTCTATAGTAAATTATTCAAAAAATAATTTTATACTCTCGCAAATTTTAATTGCGCCAGGGATTGCCTTTTCTATAGTAAATTATTCAAAAAATAATTTTCTACTGTCGCAAATTTTAAGCGCGCCAGGGATTGCCTTTTCTATAGTAAATTAGTCAAAAAATAATTTTCTACTGTCGCAAATTTTAAGTGCGCCAGGGATTGCCTTTTCTATAGTAAATTATTCAAAAAATAATTTTTTACTATCGCAAGTTATAATTGCGCCAGGGATTGCCTTTTCTACAGTAAATTATTCAAAAAATAATTTTCTACTGTCGCAAATTTTAATTACGCCAGGGATTGCCTTTTCTATAGTAAATTATTCAAAAAATAATTTTTTACTGTCGCAAATTTTAATTGCGCCAGGGATTGCCTTTTCTATAGTAAATTATTCAAAAAATAATTTTTTACTGTCGCAAATTTTAATTGCGCCAGGGATTGCCTTTTCTATAGTAAATTATTCAAAAAATAATTTTCTACTGTCGCAAATTTTAATTACGCCAGGGATTGCCTTTTCTATAGTAAATTATTCAAAAAATAATTTTCTACTTTTCGCAAATTTTAATTGCGCCAGGGATTGCCTTTTCTATAGTAAATTATTCAAAAAATAATTTTCTACTCTCGCAAATTTTAAGTGCGCCAGGAATTGCCTTTTCTATAGTAAATTATTCAAAAAATAATTTTATACTGTTGCAAATTTTAATTACGCCAGGGATTGCCTTTTCTATAGTAAATTATTCAAAAAATAATTTTATACTGTCGCAAATTCTAATTGCGCCAGGGATTGCCTTTTCTATAGTAAATTATTCAAAAAATAATTTTCTACTGTCGCAAATTTTAAATACGCCAGGGATTGCCTTTTCTATAGTAAATTATTCAAAAAATAATTTTCTACTGTCGCAAATTTTAAGTGCGCCAGGGATTGCCTTTTCTATAGTAAATTATTCAAAAAATAATTTTATACTGTCGCAAATTTTAATTACGCCAGGGATTGCCTTTTCTATAGTAAATTATTCAAAAAATAATTTTGTACTGTCGCAAATTTTAATTGCGCCAGGGATTGCCTTTTCTATAGTAAATTATTCAAAAAATAATTTTCTACTGTCGCAAATTTTAATTACGCCAGGGATTGCCTTTTCTATAGTAAATTATTCAAAAAATAATTTTTTACTGTCGCAAATTTTTATTACGCCAGGGATTGCCTTTTCTATAGTAAATTATTCCAAAAATAATTTTTTACTGTCGCAAATTTTAATTGCGCCAGGGACTGCCTTTTCTATAATAAATTATTCAAAAAATAATTTTTTACTGTCGCAAATTTTAATTGCGCCAGGGATTGCGTTTTCTATAGTAAATTATTCAAAAAATAATTTTCTACTGTCGCAAATTTTTAGTGCGCCAGGGATTGCCTTTTCTATAGTAAATTATTCAAAAAATAATTTTCTACTGTCGCAAATTTTAATTACGCCAGGGATTGCCTTTTCTATAGTAAATTTTTCAAAAAATAATTTTCTACTGTCGCAAATTTTAAGTGCGCCAGGGATTGCCTTTTCTATAGTAAATTATTCAAAAAATAATTTTTTACTATCGCAAGTTTTAATTCCGCCAGGGATTGCCTTTTCTACAGTAAATTATTCAACATATAATTTTTTACTGTCGCAAATTTTAATTACGCCAGGGATTGCCTTTTCTATAGTAAATTATTCAAAAAATAATTTTATACTGTCGCAAATTTTAATTACGCCAGGGATTGCCTTTTCTATAGTAAATTATTCAAAAAATAATTTTATACTCTCGCAAATTTTAATTGCGCCAGGGATTGCCTTTTCTGTAGTAAATTATTCAAAAAATAATTTTCTACTGTCGCAACTTGTAATTGCGCCAGGGATTGCCTTTTCTATAATAAATTATTCAAAAAATAATTTTCTACTGTCGCAAATTTTAATTGCGCCAGGGATTGCTTTTCTATAGTAAATTATTCAAAAAATAATTTTCTACTGTCGCAAATTTTAATTACGCCAGGTATTGCCTTTTATATAGTAAATTATTCAAAAAATAATTTTATACTGTCGCAAATTTTAATTACGTCAAGGATTGCCTTTTCTATAGTAAATTATTCAAAAAATAATTTTTTACTGTCGCAAATTTTAATTGCGCCAGGGATTGCCTTTTCTATAGTAAATTATTCAAAAAATAATTTTCTACTGTCGCAAATTTTAATTACGCCAGGGATTGCCTTTTATATAGTAAATTTTTCAAAAATTAATTTTAAACTGTCGCAAATTTTAAATACGCCAGGGATTGCCTTTTCTATAGTAAATTATTCAAAAAATAATTTTCTACTGTCGCAAATTTTAATTACGCCAGGGATTGCTTTTTCTATAGTAAATTATTCAAAAAATAATTTTTTATTGTCGCAAATTTTAATTACGCCAGGGATTGCCTTTTCTATAGTAAATTATTCAAAAAATAATTTTCAACTGTCGCAAATTTTAATTACGCCAGGGATTGCCTTTTCTATAGTAAATTATTCAAAAAATAATTTTCTACTGTCGCAAATTTTAAATATCCCCGGGATTGCCTTTTATATAATAAATTTCTCACAAAATAATTTTTTACTGTCGCAAATTTTAAGTGCGCCAGAGATTGCCTTTTCTATAGTAAACTATTCAAAAAATAATTTTCTATTGTCGCAAATTTTAATTGCGCCAGCGATTGCCTTTTCTCTAGTAAATTTTTCAAAAAATAATTTTTAACTGTCGCAAATTTTAATTACGCCAGGGATTGCCTTTTCTATAGTAAATTTTTCAAAAAATAATTTTTTACTGTCGCAAATTTTAAATATCCCAGGGATTGCCTTTTCTATAGTAAATTATTCAAAAAATAATTTTTTACTGTCGCAAATTTTAATTACGCCAGGGATTGCCTTTTCTATAGTTAATTATTCAAAAAATAATTTTCTACTGTCGCAAATTGTAATTGCGCCAGGGATTGCCTTTTCTATAGTATATTATTCAAAAAATAATTTTCTACTGTCGCAAATTTTAATTGCGCCAGGGATTGCCTTTTCTATAGTAAATTTCTCACAAAATAATTTTTTACTGTCGCAAATTTTAAGTGCGCCAGGGATTGCCATTTCTATAGTAAATTATTCAAAAAATAGTTTTCTACTGTCACAAATTTTAATTGCGCCAGGGATTGCCTTTTCTATAGTAAATTTTTCAAAAAATAATTTTATACTGTCGCAAATTTTAATTACGCCAGGGATTGCCTTTTCTATAGTAAATTATTCAAAAAATAATTTTCTACTGTCGCAAATTTTAATTGCGCCAGGGATTGCCTTTTCTATAGTAAATTATTCAAAAATAATTTTTTACTGTCGCAAATTTTAATTACGCCAGGGATTGCCTTTTATATAGTAAATTATTCAAAAAATAATTTTATACTGTCGCAAATTCTAATTACGTCAGTGATTGCCTTTTCTATAGTAAATTATTCAAAAAATATTTTTTTACTGTCGCAAATTTTAATTGCGCCAGGGATTGCCTTTTTATAGTAAATTATTCAAAAAATAATTTTCTACTGTCGCAAATTTTAATTACGCCAGGGATTGCCTTTTATATAGTAAATTTTTCAAAAATTAATTTTAAACTGTCGCAAATTTTAAATACGCCAGGGATTGCCTTTTCTATAGTAAATTATTCAAAAAATAATTTTCTACTGTCGCAAATTTTAATTACGCCAGGGATTGCCTTTTCTATAATAAATTATTCAAAAAAAATTTTATTGTCGCAAATTTTAATTACGCCAGGGATTGCCTTTTCTATAGTAAATTATTCAAAGAATAATTTTCAACTGTCGCAAATTTTAATTACGCCAGGGATTGCCTTTTCTATAATAAATTATTCAAAAAATAATTTTCTACTGTCGCAAATTTTAAATATCCCCGGGATTGCCTTTTCTATAGTAAATTTCTCACAAATTAATTTCTTACTGTCGCAAATTTTAAATAAGCCAGGGTTGCCTTTTCTATAGTAAATTATTCAAAAAATAATTTTTTACTGTCGCAAATATTAATTACGCCAGGGATTGTCTTTTCTATAGTAAATTATTCAAAAAAGAATTTTCAACTGTCGCAAATTTTAATTACGCCAGGGATTGCCTTTTCTATAGTAAATTATTCAAAAAATAATTTTTTACTGTCGCAAATTTTAATTACGCCAGGGATTGCCTTTTCTATAGTAAATTATTCAAAAAATAATTTTTTACTATCGCAAGTTTTTATTGCGCCAGGGATTGCCTTTTCTACAGTAAATTATTCAAAAAATAATTTTCTACTGTCGCAAATTTTAATTACGCCAGGGATTGCCTTTTATATAGTTAATTTTTCAAAAATTAATTTTATACTGTCGCAAATTTTAAGTGCGCCAGGGATTGCCTTTTTTATAGTAAATTATTCAAAAAATAATTTTCTACTGTCGCAAATTTTAATTACGCCAGGGATTGCCTTTTCTATAGTAAATTATTCAAAAAATAATTTTTTACTGTCTCAAATTTTAATTACGCCAGGGATTGCCTTTTCTATAGTAAATTATTCAAAAAATAATTTTTTACTGTCGCAAATTTTAATTACGCCAGGGATTGCCTTTTCTATAGTAAATTATTCAAAAAATAATTTTTTACTGTCGCAAATTTTAAATATCCCAGGGTTTGCCTTTTATATAGTAAATTATTCAAAAAATAATTTTCTACTGTCGCAAATTTTAAATACGCCAGGGATTGCCTTTTCTATAGTAAATTATTCAAAAAATAATTTTCTACTGTCGCAAATTTTAATTACGCCAGGGATTGCCTTTTCTATAGTAAGTTATTCAAAAAATAATTTTTTACTGTCGCAAGTTTTAATTACGCCAGGGATTGCCTTTTCTATAGTAAATTTTTCAAAAAATAATTTTTTACTGTCGCAAATTTTAAATAACCCAGGAATTGCCTTTTCTATAGTAAATTTCTCACAAATTAATTTCTTACTGTCGCAAATTTTAAGTGCGCCAGGGATTGCCTTTTCTATAGTAAATTATTCAAAAAATAATTTTTTACTGTCGCAAATTTTAATTGCGCCAGGGATTGCCTTTTCTATAGTAAATTATTCAAAAAATAATTTTCAACTGTCGCAAATTTTAATTACGCCAGGGATTGCCTTTTCTATAGTAAATTTTGCAAAAAATAATTTTATACTGTCGCAAATTTTAATTACGCCAGGGATTGCCTTTTCTATAGTAAATTATTCAAAAAATAATTTTCTACTGTCGCAAATATTAATTACGCCAGGGATTGCCTTTTCTATAGTAAATTATTCAAAAAATAATTTTCTACTGTCGCAAATTTTCATTACGCCAGGGATTGCCTTTTCTATAGTAAATTATTCAAAAAATAATTTTTTACTGTCGCAAATTTTAATTGCGCCAGGGATTGCCTTTTCTATAGTAAATTATTCAAAAAATAATTTTCTACTGTCGCAAATTTTAATTGCGCCAGGGATTGCCTTTTCTATAGTAAATTATTCAAAAAATAATTTTCTACTGTCGCAAATTTTAAGTGCGCCAGGGATTGCCTTTTCTATAGTAAATTAATCAAAAAATAATTTTCTACTGTCGCAAATTTTAAGTGCGCCAGGGATTGCCTTTTCTATAGTAAATTATTCAAAAAATAATTTTATACTGTCGCAAATTTTAATTACGCCAGGGATTGCCTTTTCTATAGTAAATTATTCAAAAAATAATTTTTTACTGTCGCAAATTTTACTTATGCCAGGGATTGCCTCTTCTATAGTAAATTATTCAAAAAATAATTTTTTACTGTCGCAAATTTTAAATATCCCAGGGATTGCCTTTTCTATAGTAAATTATTCAAAAAATAATTTTCTACTGTCGCAAATTTTAAGTGCGCCAGGGATTGCCTTTTCTATAGTAAATTATTCAAAAAATAATTTTCAACTGTCGCAAATTGTAATTGCGCCAGGGATTGCCTTTTCTATAGTAAATTATTCAAAAAATAATTTTTTACTGTCGCAAATTTTAATTACGCCAGGGATTGCCTTTTCTATAGTAAATTATTCAAAAAATAATTTTTTTTTGTCGCAAATTTTAATTACGCCAGGGATTGCCTTTTCTATAGTAAATTATTCAAAAAATAATTTTTTACTTTCGCAAATTTTAAGTGCGCCAGGGAATGGCTTTTCTATAGTAAATTATTCAAAAAATAGTTTTATACTGTCGCAAATTTTAATTACGCCAGGGATTGTTTTTTCTATAGTAAATTATTCAAAAAACAATTTTTTACTATCGCAAGTTTTAATTGCGCCAGGGATTGCCTTTTCTACAGTAAATTATTCAAAAAATAATTTTCTACTGTCTCAAATTTTAATTACGCCAGGGATTGCCTTTTATATAGTAAATTATTCAAAAAATAATTTTATACTGTCGCAAATTTTAATTACGCCAGGGATTGCCTTTTCTATAGTAAATTTTGCAAAAAATAATTTTTTACTGTCGCAAATTTTAATTACGCCAGGGATTGCCTTTTCTATAGTAAATTATTCAAAAAATAATTTTTTACTATCGCAAGTTTTAATTGCGCCAGGGATTGCCTTTTCTACAGTAAATTATTCAAAAAATAATTTTCTACTGTCGCAAATTTTAATTACGCCAGGGATTGCCTTTTATATAGTAAATTTTTCAAAAATTAATTTTATACTGTCGCAAATTTTAAATACGCCAGGGATTAACTTTTCTATAGTAAATTATTCAAAAAATAATTTTCTACTGTCGCAAATTTTAAATACGCCAGGGATTGCCTTTTCTATAGTAAATTGTTCAAAAAATAATTTTCAACTGTCGCAAATTTTAATTACGCCAGGGATTACCTTTTCTATAGTAAATTATTCAAAAAATAATTTTTTACTGTCGCAAATTTTAAGTGCGCCAGGTATTGCCTTTTCTATAGTAAATTATTCAAAAAATAATTTTTTACTGTCGCAAATTTTAATTACGGCAGGGATTGCCTTTTCTATAGTAAATTATTCAAAAAATAATTTTTTACTGTCGCAAATTTTAATTTCGCCAGGGATTGCCTTTTCTATAGTAAATTATTCAAAAAATAATTTTCTACTGTCGCAAATTTTAATTACGCCAGGGATTGCCTTTTCTTTAGTAAATTATTCAAAAAATAATTTTTTACTGTCGCAAATTTTTATTACGCCAGGGATTGCCTTTTCTATAGTAAATTATTCAAAAAATAATTTTCTACTGTCGCAAATTTTAAATACGCCAGGAATTGCCTTTTCTATAGTAAATTATTCAAAAAATAATTTTATACTGTCGCAAATTTTAATTACGCCAGGGATTGCCTTTTCTATAGTAAATTATTCAAAAAATAATTTTTTACTGTCGCAATTTTTATTTGCGCCAGGGATTGCCTTTTCTATAGTAAATTATTCAAAAAATAATTTTCAACTGTCGCAAATTTTAAGTGCGCCAAGGATTGCCTTTTCTATAGTAAATTTTTCAAAAAATAATTTTATACTGTCGCAAATTTTAAATACGCCAGGGATTGCCTTTTCTATAGTAAATTATTCATAAAATAATTTTATACTGTCGCAAATTTTAATTACGCCATGGATTGCCTTTTCTATAGTAAATTATTCAAAAAATAATTTTTTACTGTCGCAAATTTTAATTGCGCCAGGGATTGCTTTTTCTATACTAAATTATTCAAAAAATAATTTTCAACTGTCGCAAATTTTAATTACGCCAGGGATTGCCTTTTATATAGTAAATTTTTCAAAAAATAATTTTTTAATATCGCAAGTTTTAATTGCGCCAGGGGTTGCCTTTTCTATAGTAAATTATTCAAAAAATAATTTTCAACTGTCGCAAATTTTAATTACGCCAGGGATTGCCTTTTCTATAGTAAATTTTGCAAAAAATAATTTTATACTGTCGCAAATTTTAATTACGCCAGGGATTGCCTTTTCTATAGTAAATTCTTCAAAAAATAATTTTCTACTGTCGCAAATTTTAATTACGCCAGGGATTGCCTTTTCTATAGTAAATTATTCAAAAAATAATTTTCTACTGTCGCAAATTTTCATTACGCCAGGGATTGCCTTTTCTATAGTAAATTATTCAAAAAATAATTTTTTACTGTCGCAAATTTTAATTGCGCCAGGGATTGCCTTTTCTATAGTAAATTATTCAAAAAATAATTTTCTACTGTCGCAAATTTTAATTGCGCCAGGGATTGCCTTTTCTATAGTAAATTATTCAAAAAATAATTTTCTACTCTCGCAAATTTTAAGTGCGCCAGGGATTGCCTTTTCTATAGTAAATTAATCAAAAAATAATTTTCTACTGTCGCAAATTTTAAGTGCGCCAGGGATTGCCTTTTCTATAGTAAATTATTCAAAAAATAATTTTATACTGTCGCAAATTTTAATTACGCCAGGGATTGCCTTTTCTATAGTAAATTATTCAAAAAATAATTTTTTACTGTCGCAAATTTTAATTATGCCAGGGATTGCCTCTTCTATAGTAAATTATTCAAAAATAATTTTTTACTGTCGCAAATTTTAAATATCCCAGGGATTGCCTTTTCTATAGTAAATTATTCAAAAAATAATTTTCTACTGTCGCAAATTTTAAGTGCGCCAGGGATTGCCTTTTCTATAGTAAATTATTCAAAAAATAATTTTCAACTCTCGCAAATTGTAATTGCGCCAGGGATTGCCTTTTCTATAGTAAATTATTCAAAAAATAATTTTTTACTGTCGCAAATTTTAATTACGCCAGGGATTGCCTTTTCTATAGTAAATTATTCAAAAAATAATTTTCAACTGTCGCAAATTTTAATTACGCCAGGGATTGCCTTTTCTATAGTAAATTATTCAAAAAATAATTTTTTACTGTCGCAAATTTTAAGTGCGCCAGGGATTGCCTTTTCTATAGTAAATTTTGCAAAAAATAATTTTTTACTGTCGCAAATTTTAATTGCGCCAGGGATTGCCTTTTCTATAGTAAATTATTCAAAAAATAATTTTCAACTTTCGCAAATTGTAATTGCGCCAGGGATTGCCTTTTCTATAGTAAATTATTCAAAAAATAATTTTTTACTGTCGCAAATTTTAAGTACGCCAGGGATTGCCTTTTCTATAGTAAATTCTTCAAAAAATAATTTTCTACTGTCGCAAATTTTAATTGCGCCAATGATTGCCTTTTCTATAGTAAATTATTCAAAAAATAATTTTCAACTTTCGCAAATTGTAATTGCGCCAGGGATTGCCTTTTCTATAGTAAATTATTCAAAAAATAATTTTTTACTGTCGCAAATTTTAAGTACGCCAGGGATTGCCTTTTCTATAGTAAATTTTTCAAAAAATAATTTTATACTGTCGCAAATTTTAAATACGCCAGGGATTGCCTTTTCTATAGTAAATTATTCAAAAAATAATTTTATACTGTCGCAAATTTTAATTACGCCAGGGATTGCCTTTTCTATAGTAAATTATTCAAAAAATAATTTTCTACTGTCGCAAATTTTCATTACGCCAGGGATTGCCTTTTCTATAGTAAATTATTCAAAAAATAATTTTTTACTGTCGCAAATTTTAATTGCGCCAGGGATTGCCATTTCTATAGTAAATTATTCAAAAAATAATTTTTTACTGTCGCAAATTTTAAGTACGCCAGGGATTGCCTTTTCTATAGTAAATTTTTCAAAAAATAATTTTATACTGTCGCAAATTTTAAATACGCCAGGGATGGCCTTTTCTATAGTAAATTATTCAAAAAATAATTTTATACTGTCGCAAATTTTAATTACGCCAGGGATTGCCTTTTCTATAGTAAATTATTCAAAAAATAATTTTTTACTGTCGCAAATTTTAATTGCGCCAGGGATTGCCTTTTCTATAGTAAATTATTCAAAAAATAATTTTCAACTGTCGCAAATTTTAATTACGCCAGGGATTGCCTTTTATATAGTAAATTTTTCAAAAATGAATTTTATACTGTCGCAAATTTTAAGTGCGCCAGGGATTGCCTTTTCTATAGTAAATTTTGCAAAAAATAATTTTTTACTGTCGCAAATTTAAATTACGCCAGGGATTGCCTTTTCTATAGTAAATTATTCAAAAAATAATTTTTTACTATCGCAAGTTTTAATTGCGCCAGGGATTGCCTTTTCTACAGTAAATTATTCAAAAAATAATTTTCTACTGTCGCAAATTTTAAATACGCCAGGGATTGCCTTTTCTATAGTAAATTATTCAAAAAATAATTTTCAACTTTCGCAAATTTTAATTACGCCAGGGATTGCCTTTTCTATAGTAAATTATTCAAAAAATAATTTTTTACTGTCGCAAATTTTAATTGCGCCAGGGATTGCCTTTTCTATAGTAAATTATTCAAAAAATAATTTTCAACTGTCGCAAATTTTAATTACGCCAGGGATTGCCTTTTCTATAGTAAATTTTTCAAAAAATAATTTTTTACTGTCGCAAATTTTAAATATCCCAGGGATTGCCTTTTCTATAGTAAATTTCTCACAAATTAATTTCTTACTGTCGCAAATTTTAAGTGCGCCAGGGATTGCCTTTTCTATAGTAAATTATTCAAAAAATAATTTTTTACTGTCGCAAATTTTAATTGCGCCAGGGATTGCCTTTTCTATAGTAAATTATTCAAAAAATAATTTTCAACTGTCGCAAATTTTAATTACGCCAGGGATTGCCTTTTCTATAGTAAATTTTGCAAAAAATAATTTTATACTGTCGCAAATTTTAATTACGCCAGGGATTGCCTTTTCTATAGTAAATTCTTCAAAAAATAATTTTCTACTGTCGCAAATTTTAATTACGCCAGGGATTGCCTTTTCTATAGTAAATTATTCAAAAAATAATTTTCTACTGTCGCAAATTTTCATTACGCCAGGGATTGCCTTTTCTATAGTAAATTATTCAAAAAATAATTTTTTACTGTCGCAAATTTTAATTGCGCCAGGGATTGCCTTTTCTATAGTAAATTATTCAAAAAATAATTTTCTACTGTCGCAAATTTTAATTGCGCCAGGGATTGCCTTTTCTATAGTAAATTATTCAAAAAATAATTTTCTACTGTCGCAAATTTTAAGTGAGCCAGGGATTGCCTTTTCTATAGTAAATTAATCAAAAAATAATTTTCTACTGTCGCAAATTTTAAGTGCGCCAGGGATTGCCTTTTCTATAGTAAATTATTCAAAAAATAATTTTATACTGTCGCAAATTTTAATTACGCCAGGGATTGCCTTTTCTATAGTAAATTATTCAAAAAATAATTTTTTACTGTCGCAAATTTTAATTATGCCAGGGATTGCCTCTTCTATAGTAAATTATTCAAAAAATAATTTTTTACTGTCGCAAATTTTAAATATCCCAGGGATTGCCTTTTCTATAGTAAATTATTCAAAAAATAATTTTCTACTGTCGCAAATTTTAAGTGCGCCAGGGATTGCCTTTTCTATAGTAAATTATTCAAAAAATAATTTTCAACTGTCGCAAATTGTAATTGCGCCAGGGATTGCCTTTTCTATAGTAAATTATTCAAAAAATAATTTTTTACTGTCGCAAATTTTAATTACGCCAGGGATTGCCTTTTCTATAGTAAATTATTCAAAAAATAATTTTTTTTTGTCGCAAATTTTAATTACGCCACGGATTGCCTTTTCTATAGTAAATTATTCAAAAAATAATTTTTTACTGTCGCAAATTTTAAGTGCGCCAGGGAATGGCTTTTCTATAGTAAATTATTCAAAAAATAATTTTATACTGTCGCAAATTTTAATTACGCCAGGGATTGTTTTTTCTATAGTAAATTATTCAAAAAACAATTTTTTACTATCGCAAGTTTTAATTGCGCCAGGGATTGCCTTTTCTACAGTAAATTATTCAAAAAATAATTTTCTACTGTCGCAAATTTTAATTACGCCAGGGATTGCCTTTTATATAGTAAATTATTCAAAAAATAATTTTATACTGTCGCAAATTTTAATTACGCCAGGGATTGCCTTTTCTATAGTAAATTTTGCAAAAAATAATTTTTTACTGTCGCAAATTTTAATTACGCCAGGGATTGCCTTTTCTATAGTAAATTATTCAAAAAATAATTTTTTACTATCGCAAGTTTTAATTGCGCCAGGGATTGCCTTTTCTACAGTAAATTATTCAAAAAATAATTTTCTACTGTCGCAAATTTTAATTACGCCAGGGATTGCCTTTTATATAGTAAATTTTTCAAAAATTAATTTTGTACTGTCGCAAATTTTAAATACGCCAGGGATTACCTTTTCTATAGTAAATTATTCAAAAAATAATTTTCTACTGTCGCAAATTTTAAATACGCCAGGGATTGCCTTTTCTATAGTAAATTGTTCAAAAAATAATTTTCAACTGTCGCAAATTTTAATTACGCCAGGGATTACCTTTTTTATAGTAAATTATTCAAAAAATAATTTTTTACTGTCGCAAATTTTAAGTGCGCCAGGTATTGCCTTTTCTATAGTAAATTATTCAAAAAATAATTTTTTACTGTCGCAAATTTTAATTACGCCAGGGATTGCCTTTTCTATAGTAAATTATTCAAAAAATAATTTTTTACTGTCGCAAATTTTAATTTCGCCAGGGATTGCCTTTTCTATAGTAAATTATTCAAAAAATAATTTTCTACTGTCGCAAATTTTAATTACGCCAGGGATTGCCTTTTCTATAGTAAATTATTCAAAAAATAATTTTTTACTGTCGCAAATTTTTATTACGCCAGGGATTGCCTTTTCTATAGTACATTATTCAAAAAATAATTTTCTACTGTCGCAAATTTTAAATACGCCAGGAATTGCCTTTTCTATGGTAAATTATTCAAAAAATAATTTTATACTGTCGCAAATTTTAATTACGCCAGGGATTGCCTTTTCTATAGTAAATTATTCAAAAAATAATTTTTTACTGTCGCAAATTTTAATTGCGCCAGGGATTGCCTTTTCTATAGTAAATTATTCAAAAAATAATTTTCAACTGTCGCAAATTTTAATTACGCCAGGGATTGCCTTTTATATAGTAAATTTTTCAAAAATTAATTTTATACTGTCGCAAATTTTAAGTGCGCCAGGGATTGCCTTTTCTATAGTAAATTTTGCAAAAAATAATTTTTTACTGTCGCAAATTTTAATTACGCCAGGGATTGCCTTTTCTATAGTAAATTATTCAAAAAATAATTTTTTACTATCGCAAGTTTTAATTGCGCCAGGGATTGCCTTTTCTACAGTAAATTATTCAAAAAATAATTTTCTATTGTCGCAAATTTAAAAAACGCCAGGGATTGCCTTTTCTATAGTAAATTATTCAAAAAATAATTTTCAACTGTCGCAAATTTTAATTACGCCAGGGATTGCCTTTTCTATAGTAAATTATTCAAAAAATAATTTTCAACTGTCGCAAATTGTAATTGCGCCAGGGATTGCCTTTTCTATAGTAAATTATTCAAAAAATAATTTTTTACTGTCGCAAATTTTAAGTGCGCCAAGGATTGCCTTTTCTATAGTAAATTTTTCAAAAAATAATTTTATACTGTCGCAAATTTTAAATACGCCAGGGATTGCCTTTTCTATAGTAAATTATTCATAAAATAATTTTATACTGTCGCAAATTTTAATTACGCCATGGATTGCCTTTTCTATAGTAAATTATTCAAAAAATAATTTTTTACTGTCGCAAATTTTAATTGCGCCAGGGATTGCTTTTTCTATGCTAAATTATTCAAAAAATAATTTTCAACTGTCGCAAATTTTAATTACGCCAGGGATTGCCTTTTATATAGTAAATTTTTCAAAAAATAATTTTTTAATATCGCAAGTTTTAATTGCGCCAGGGGTTGCCTTTTCTACAGTAAATTATTCAAAAAATAATTTTCTACTGTCGCAAATTTTAAATACGCCAGGGATTGCCTTTTCTATAGTAAATTATTCAAAAAATAATTTTCAACTGTCGCAAATTTTAATTACGCCAGGGATTGCCTTTTCTATAGTAAATTATTCAAAAAATAATTTTTTACTGTCGCAAATTTTAAGTGCGCCAGGGATTGCCTTTTCTATAGTAAATTTTGCAAAAATAATTTTTTACTGTCGCAAATTTTAATTGCGCCAGGGATTGCCTTTTCTATAGTAAATTATTCAAAAAATAATTTTCATCTTTCGCAAATTGTAATTGCGCCAGGGATTGCCTTTTCTATAGTAAATTATTCAAAAAATAATTTTTTACTGTCGCAAATTTTAAGTACGCCAGGGATTGCCTTTTCTATAGTAAATTTTTCAAAAAATAATTTTATACTGTCGCAAATTTTAAATACGCCAGGGATTGCCTTTTCTATAGTAAATTATTCAAAAAATAATTTTATACTGTCGCAAATTTTAATTACGCCAGGGATTGCCTTTTCTATAGTAAATTATTCAAAAAATAATTTTTTACTGTCGCAAATTTTAATTGCGCCAGGGATTGCCTTTTCTATAGTAAATTATTCAAAAAATAATTTTCAACTGTCGCAAATTTTAATTACGCCAGGGATTGCCTTTTATATAGTAAATTTTTCAAAAATGAATTTTATACTGTCGCAAATTTTAAGTGCGCCAGGGATTGCCTTTTCTATAGTAAATTTTGCAAAAAATAATTTTTTACTGTCGCAAATTTTAATTACGCCAGGGATTGCCTTTTCTATAGTAAATTATTCAAAAAATAATTTTCTACTGTCGCAAATTTTAAATACGCCAGGGATTGCCTTTTCTATAGTAAATTATTCAAAAAATAATTTTCAACTTTCGCAAATTTTAATTACGCCAGGGATTGCCTTTTCTATAGTAAATTATTCAAAAAATAATTTTTTACTGTCGCAAATTTTAATTGCGCCAGGGATTGCCTTTTCTATAGTAAATTATTCAAAAAATAATTTTCAACTGTCGCAAATTTTAATTACGCCAGGGATTGCCTTTTATATAGTAAATTTTTCAAAAATGAATTTTATACTGTCGCAAATTTTAAGTGCGCCAGGGATTGCCTTTTCTATAGTAAATTTTGCAAAAAATAATTTTTTACTGTCGCAAATTTTAATTACGCCAGGGATTGCCTTTTCTATAGTAAATTATTCAAAAAATAATTTTCAACTGTCGCAAATTTTAATTACGCCAGGGATTACCTTTTCTATAGTAAATTATTCAAAAAATAATTTTTTACTATCGCAAGTTTTAATTGCGCCAGGGATTGCCTTTTCTATAGTAAATTATTCAAAAAATAATTTTCTACTGTCGCAAATTTTAATTACGCCAGGGATTGTCTTTTATATAGTAAATTTTTCAAAAATTAATTTTATACTGTCGCAAATTTTAAATACGCCAGGGATTACCTTTTCTATAGTAAATTATTCAAAAAATAATTTTCTACTGTCGCAAATTTTAAATACGCCAGGGATTGCCATTTCTATAGTAAATTATTCAAAAAATAATTTTTTACTGTCGCAAATTTTAAGTGCGCCAGGTATTGCCTTTTCTATAGTAAATTATTCAAAAAATAATTTTTTACTGTCGCAAATTTTAAGTGCGCCAAGGATTGCCTTTTCTATAGTAAATTTTTCAAAAAATAATTTTATACTGTCGCAAATTTTAAATACGCCAGGATTGCCTTTTCTATAGTAAATTATTCATAAAATAATTTTATACTGTCGCAAATTTTAATTACGCCATGGTTTGCCTTTTCTATAGTAAATTATTCAAAAAATAATTTTTTACTGTCGCAAATTTTAATTGCGCCAGGGATTGCTTTTTCTATACTAAATTATTCAAAAAATAATTTTCAACTGTCGCAAATTTTAATTACGCCAGGGATTGCCTTTTATATAGTAAATTTTTCAAAAAATAATTTTTTAATATCGCAAGTTTTAATTGCGCCAGGTGTTGCCTTTTCTACAGTAAATTATTCAAAAAATAATTTTCTACTGTCGCAAATTTTAAATACGCCAGGGATTGCCTTTTCTATAGTAAATTATTCAAAAAATAATTTTCAACTGTCGCAAATTTTAATTACGCCAGGGATTGCCTTTTCTATAGTAAATTATTCAAAAAATAATTTTTTACTGTCGCAAATTTTAAGTGCGCCAGGGATTGCCTTTTCTATAGTAAATTTTGCAAAAAATAATTTTTTACTGTCGCAAATTTTAATTGCGCCAGGGATTGCCTTTTCTATAGTAAATTATTCAAAAAATAATTTTCAACTTTCGCAAATTGTAATTGCGCCAGGGATTGCCTTTTCTATAGTAAATTATTCAAAAAATAATTTTTTACTGTCGCAAATTTTAAGTACGCCAGGGATTGCCTTTTCTATAGTAAATTTTTCAAAAAATAATTTTATACTGTCGCAAATTTTAAATACGCCAGGGATTGCCTTTTCTATAGTAAATTATTCAAAAAAGAATTTTATACTGTCGCAAATTTTAATTACGACAGGGATTGCCTTTTCTATAGTAAATTATTCAAAAAATAATTTTTTACTGTCGCAAATTTTAATTGCGCCAGGGATTGCCTTTTCTATAGTAAATTATTCAAAAAATAATTTTCAACTGTCGCAAATTTTAATTACGCCAGGGATTGCCTTTTATATAGTAAATTTTTCAAAAATGAATTTTATACTGTCGCAAATTTTAAGTGCGCCAGGGATTGCCTTTTCTATAGTAAATTTTGCAAAAAATAATTTTTTACTGTCGCAAATTTTAATTACGCCAGGGATTGCCTTTTCTATAGTAAATTATTCAAAAAATAATTTTTTACTATCGCAAGTTTTAATTGCGCCAGGGATTGCCTTTTCTACAGTAAATTATTCAAAAAATAATTTTCTACTGTCGCAAATTTTAAATACGCCAGGGATTGCCTTTTCTATAGTAAATTATTCAAAAAATAATTTTCAACTTTCGCAAATTTTAATTACGCCAGGGATTGCCTTTTCTATAGTAAATTATTCAAAAAATAATTTTTTACTGTCGCAAATTTTAATTGCGCCAGGGATTGCCTTTTCTATAGTAAATTATTCAAAAAATAATTTTCAACTGTCGCAAATTTTAATTACGCCAGGGATTGCCTTTTATATAGTAAATTTTTCAAAAATGAATTTTATACTGTCGCAAATTTTAAGTGCGCCAGGGATTGCCTTTTCTATAGTAAATTTTGCAAAAAATAATTTTTTACTGTCGCAAATTTTAATTACGCCAGGGATTGCCTTTTCTATAGTAAATTATTCAAAAAATAATTTTTTACTGTCGCAAATTTTAATTGCGCCAGGGATTGCCTTTTCTATAGTAAATTATTCAAAAAATAATTTTCTACTGTCGCAAATTTTAATTACGCCAGGGATTGCCTTTTATATAGTAAATTTTTCAAAAATTAATTTTATACTGTCGCAAATTTTAAGTGCGCCAGGGATTGCCTTTTGTATAGTAAATTTTGCAAAAAATAATTTTTTACTGTCGCAAATTTTAATTACGCCAGGGATTGCCTTTTCTATAGTAAATTATTCAAAAAATAATTTTTTACTATCGCAAGTTTTAATTGCGCCAGGGATTGCCTTTTCTACAGTAAATTATTCAAAAAATAATTTTCTATTGTCGCAAATTTTAAATACGCCAGGGATTGCCTTTTCTATAGTAAATTATTCAAAAAATAATTTTCAACTGTCGCAAATTTTAATTACGCCAGGGATTGCCTTTTCTATAGTAAATTATTCAAAAAATAATTTTTTACTGTCGCAAATTTTAAGTGCGCCAGGGATTGCATTTTCTATAGTAAATTTTGCAAAAAATAATTTTTTATTGTCGCAAATTTTAATTGCGCCAGGGATTGCCTTTTCTATAGTAAATTATTCAAAAAATAATTTTCAACTGTCGCAAATTTTAATTGCGCCAGGGATTGCCTTTTCTATAGTAAATTATTCAAAAAATAATTTTTTACTGTCGCAAATTTTAAGTGCGCCAGGGATTGCCTTTCTATAGTAAATTTTTCAAAAAATAATTTTATACTGCCGCAAATTTTAAATACGCCAGGGATTGCCTTTTCTATAGTAAATTTTGCAAAAAATAATTTTTTACTGTCGCAAATTTTAATTACGCCAGGGATTGCCTTTTCTATAGTAAATTATTCAAAAAATAATTTTTTACTATAGCAAGTTTTAATTGCGCCAGGGATTGCCTTTTCTACAGTAAATTATTCAAAAAATAATTTTATACTGTCGCAAATTTTAAATACGCCAGGGATTGCCTTTTCTATAGTAAATTATTCAAAAAATAATTTTCAACTGTCGCAAATTTTAATTACGCCAGGGATTGCCTTTTCTATAGTAAATTATTCAAAAAATAATTTTTTACTGTCGCAAATTTTAAGTGCGCCAGGGATTGCCTTTTCTATAGTAAATTTTGCAAAAAATAATTTTTTACTGTCGCAAATTTTAATTGCGCCAGGGATTGCCTTTTATATAGTAAATTATTCAAAAAATAATTTTCAACTTTCGCAAATTGTAATTGCGCCAGGGATTGCCTTTTCTATAGTAAATTATTCAAAAAATAATTTTTTACTGTCGCAAATTTTAAGTACGCCAGGGATTGCCTTTTCTATAGTAAATTTTTCAAAAAATAATTTTATACTGTCGCAAATTTTAAATACGCCAGGGATTGCCTTTTCTATAGTAAATTATTCAAAAAATAATTTTATACTGTCGCAAATTTTAATTACGCCAGGGATTGCCTTTTCTATTGTAAATTATTCAAAAAATAATTTTTTACTGTCGCAAATTTTAATTGCGCCAGGGATTGCCTTTTCTATAGTAAATTATTCAAAAAATAATTTTCAACTGTCGCAAATTTTAATTACGCCAGGGATTGCCTTTTATATAGTAAATTTTTCAAAAATGAATTTTATACTGTCGCAAATTTTAAGTGCGCCAGGGATTGCCTTTTCTATAGTAAATTTTGCAAAAAATAATTTTTTACTGTCGCAAATTTTAATTACGCCAGGGATTGCCTTTTCTATAGTAAATTATTCAAAAAATAATTTTTTACTATCGCAAGTTTTAATTGCGCCAGGGATTGCCTTTTCTACAGTAAATTATTCAAAAAATAATTTTCTACTGTCGCAAATTTTAAATACGCCAGGGATTGCCTTTTCTATAGTAAATTATTCAAAAAATAATTTTCAACTTTCGCAAATTTTAATTACGCCAGGGATTGCCTTTTCTATAGTAAATTATTCAAAAAATAATTTTTTACTGTCGCAAATTTTAATTGCGCCAGGGATTGCCTTTTCTATAGTAAATTATTCAAAAAATAATTTTCAACTGTCGCAAATTTTAATTACGCCAGAGATTGCCTTTTATATAGTAAATTTTTCAAAAATGAATTTTATACTGTCGCAAATTTTAAGTGCGCCAGGGATTGCCTTTTCTATAGTAAATTTTGCAAAAAATAATTTTTTACTGTCGCAAATTTTAATTACGCCAGGGATTGCCTTTTCTATAGTAAATTATTCAAAAAATAATTTTCAACTGTCGCAAATTTTAATTACGCCAGGGATTACCTTTTCTATAGTAAATTATTCAAAAAATAATTTTTTACTATCGCAAGTTTTAATTGCGCCAGGGATTGCCTTTTCTACAGTAAATTATTCAAAAAATAATTTTCTACTGTCGCAAATTTTAATTACGCCAGGGATTGCCTTTTATATAGTAAATTTTTCAAAAATTAATTTTATACTGTCGCAAATTTTAAATACGCCAGGTATTACCTTTTCTATAGTAAATTATTCAAAAAATAATTTTCTACTGTCGCAAATTTTAAATACGCCAGGGATTGCCTTTTCTGTAGTAAATTGTTCAAAAAATAATTTTCAACTGTCGCAAATTTTAATTACGCCAGGGATTACCTTTTTTATAGTAAATTATTCAAAAAATAATTTTTTACTGTCGCAAATTTTAAGTGCGCCAGGTATTGCCTTTTCTATAGTAAATTATTCAAAAAATAATTTTTTACTGTCGCAAATTTTAATTACGCCAGGGATTGCCTTTTCTATAGTAAATTATTCAAAAAATAATTTTTTACTGTCGCAAATTTTAATTTCGCCAGGGATTGCCTTTTCTATAGTAAATTATTCAAAAAATAATTTTCTACTGTCGCAAATTTTAATTACGCCAGGGATTGCCTTTTCTATAGTAAATTATTCAAAAAATAATTTTTTACTGTCGCAAATTTTTATTACGCCAGGGATTGCCTTTTCTATAGTAAATTATTCAAAAAATAATTTTCTACTGTCGCAAATTTTAAATACGCCAGGAATTGCCTTTTCTATAGTAAATTATTCAAAAAATAATTTTATACTGTCGCAAATTTTAATTACGCCAGGGATTGCCTTTTCTATAGTAAATTATTCAAAAAATAATTTTTTACTGTCGCAAATTTTAATTGCGCCAGGGATTGCCTTTTCTATAGTAAATTATTCAAAAAATAATTTTCAACTGTCGCAAATTTTAATTACGCCAGGGATTGCCTTTTATATAGTAAATTTTTCAAAAATTAATTTTATACTGTCGCAAATTTTAAGTGCGCCAGGGATTGCCTTTTCTATAGTAAATTTTGCAAAAAATAATTTTTTACTGTCGCAAATTTTAATTACGCCAGGGATTGCCTTTTCTATAGTAAATTATTCAAAAAATAATTTTTTACTATCGCAAGTTTTAATTGCGCCAGGGATTGCCTTTTCTACAGTAAATTATTCAAAAAATAATTTTCTATTGTCGCAAATTTTAAATACGCCAGGGATTGCCTTTTCTATAGTAAATTATTCAAAAAATAATTTTCAACTGTCGCAAATTTTAATTACGCCAGGGATTGCCTTTTCTATAGTAAATTATTCAAAAAATAATTTTCAACTGTCGCAAATTGTAATTGCGCCAGGGATTGCCTTTTCTATAGTAAATTATTCAAAAAATAATTTTTTACTGTCGCAAATTTTAAGTGCGCCAAGGATTGCCTTTTCTATAGTAAATTTTTCAAAAAATAATTTTATATTGTCGCAAATTTTAAATACCCCAGGGATTGCCTTTTCTATAGTAAATTATTCATAAAATAATTTTATACTGTCGCAAATTTTAATTACGCCATGGATTGCCTTTTCTATAGTAAATTATTCAAAAAATAATTTTTTACTGTCGCAAATTTTAATTGCGCCAGGGATTGCTTTTTCTATACTAAATTATTCAAAAAATAATTTTCAACTGTCGCAAATTTTAATTACGCCAGGGATTGCCTTTTATATAGTAAATTTTTCAAAAAATAATTTTTTAATATCGCAAGTTTTAATTGCGCCAGGTGTTGCCGTTTCTACAGTAAATTATTCAAAAAATAATGTTCTACTGTCGCAAATTTTAAATACGCCAATGATTGCCTTTTCTATAGTAAATTATTCAAAAAATAATTTTCAACTGTCGCAAATTTTAATTACGCCAGGGATTGCCTTTTCTATAGTAAATTATTCAAAAAATAATTTTTTACTGTCTCAAATTTTAAGTGCGCCAGGGATTGCCTTTTCTATAGTAAATTTTGCAAAAAATAATTTTTTACTGTCGCAAATTTTAATTGCGCCAGGGATTGCCTTTTCTATAGTAAATTATTCAAAAAATAATTTTCAACTTTCGCAAATTGTAATTGCGCCAGGGATTGCCTTTTCTATAGTAAATTATTCAAAAAATAATTTTTTACTGTCGCAAATTTTAAGTACGCCAGGGATTGCCTTTTCTATAGTAAATTTTTCAAAAAATAATTTTATACTGTCGCAAATTTTAAATACGCCAGGGATTGCCTTTTCTATAGTAAATTATTCAAAAAATAATTTTATACTGTCGCAAATTTTAATTACGACAGGGATTGCCTTTTCTATAGTAAATTATTCAAAAAATAATTTTTTACTGTCGCAAATTTTAATTGCGCCAGGGATTGCCTTTTCTATAGTAAATTATTCAAAAAATAATTTTCAACTGTCGCAAATTTTAATTACGCCAGGGATTGCCTTTTATATAGTAAATTTTTCAAAAATGAATTTTATACTGTCGCAAATTTTAAGTGCGCCAGGGATTGCCTTTTCTATAGTAAATTTTGCAAAAAATAATTTTTTACTGTCGCAAATTTTAATTACGCCAGGGATTGCCTTTTCTATAGTAAATTATTCAAAAAATAATTTTTTACTATCGCAAGTTTTAATTGCGCCAGGGATTGCCTTTTCTACAGTAAATTATTCAAAAAATAATTTTCAACTGTCGCAAATTTTAAATACGCCAGGGATTGCCTTTTCTATAGTAAATTATTCAAAAAATAATTTTCAACTTTCGCAAATTTTAATTACGCCAGGGATTGCCTTTTCTATAGTAAATTATTCAAAAAATAATTTTTTACTGTCGCAAATTTTAATTGCGCCAGGGATTGCCTTTTCTATAGTAAATTATTCAAAAAATAATTTTCAACTGTCGCAAATTTTAATTACGCCAGGGATTGCCTTTTATATAGTAAATTTTTCAAAAATGAATTTTATACTGTCGCAAATTTTAAGTGCGCCAGGGATTGCCTTTTCTATAGTAAATTTTGCAAAAAATAATTTTTTACTGTCGCAAATTTTAATTACGCCAGGGATTGCCTTTTCTATAGTAAATTATTCAAAAAATAATTTTTTACTGTCGCAAATTTTAATTGCGCCAGGGATTGCCTTTTCTATAGTAAATTATTCAAAAAATAATTTTCAACTGTCGCAAATTTTAATTACGCCAGGGATTGCCTTTTATATAGTAAATTTTTCAAAAATTAATTTTATACTGTCGCAAATTTTAAGTGCGCCAGGGATTGCCTTTTGTATAGTAAATTTTGCAAAAAATAATTTTTTACTGTCGCAAATTTTAATTACGCCAGGGATTGCCTTTTCTATAGTAAATTATTCAAAAAATAATTTTTTACTATCGCAAGTTTTAATTGCGCCAGGGATTGCCTTTTCTACAGTAAATTATTCAAAAAATAATTTTCTATTGTCGCAAATTTTAAATACGCCAGGGATTGCCTTTTCTATAGTAAATTATTCAAAAAATAATTTTCAACTGTCGCAAATTTTAATTACGCCAGGGATTGCCTTTTCTATAGTAAATTATTCAAAAAATAATTTTTTACTGTCGCAAATTTTAAGTGCGCCAGGGATTGCATTTTCTATAGTAAATTTTGCAAAAAATAATTTTTTATTGTCGCAAATTTTAATTGCGCCAGGGATTGCCTTTTCTATAGTAAATTATTCAAAAAATAATTTTCAACTGTCGCAAATTGTAATTGCGCCAGGGATTGCCTTTTCTATAATAAATTATTCAAAAAATAATTTTTTACTGTCGCAAATTTTAAGTGCGCCAGGGATTGCCTTTTGTATAGTAAATTTTGCAAAAAATAATTTTTTACTGTCGCAAATTTTAATTACGCCAGGGATTGCCTTTTCTATAGTAAATTATTCAAAAAATAATTTTTTACTATCGCAAGTTTTAATTGCGCCAGGGATTGCCTTTTCTACAGTAAATTATTCAAAAAATAATTTTCTATTGTCACAAATTTTAAATACGCCAGGGATTGCCTTTTCTATAGTAAATTATTCAAAAAATAATTTTCAACTGTCGCAAATTTTAATTACGCCAGGGATTGCCTTTTCTATAGTAAATTATTCAATAAATAATTTTTTACTGTCGCAAATTTTAAGTGCGCCAGGGATTGCATTTTCTATAGTAAATTTTGCAAAAAATAATTTTTTACTGTCGCAAATTTTAATTACGCCAGGGATTGCCTTTTCTATAGTAAATTATTCAAAAAATAATTTTTTACTATCGCAAGTTTTAATTGCGCCAGGGATTGCCTTTTCTACAGTAAATTATTCAAAAAATAATTTTCTACTGTCGCAAATTTTAAATACGCCAGGGATTGCCTTTTCTTTAGTAAATTATTCAAAAAATAATTTTCAACTTTCGCAAATTTTAATTACGCCAGGGATTGCCTTTTCTATAGTAAATTATTCAAAAAATAATTTTTTACTGTCGCAAATTTTAATTGCGCCAGGGATTGCCTTTTCTATAGTAAATAATTCAAAAAATAATTTTCAACTGTCGCAAATTTTAATTACGCCAGGGATTGCCTTTTATATAGTAAATTTTTCAAAAATGAATTTTATACTGTCGCAAATTTTAAGTGCGCCAGGGATTGCCTTTTCTATAGTAAATTTTGCAAAAAATAATTTTTTACTGTCGCAAATTTTAATTACGCCAGGGATTGCCTTTTCTATAGTAAATTATTCAAAAAATAATTTTCAACTTTCGCAAATTGTAATTGCGCCAGGGATTGCCTTTTCTATAGTAAATTATTCAAAAAATAATTTTTTACTGTCGCAAATTTTAAGTACGCCAGGGATTGCCTTTTCTATAGTAAATTTTTCAAAAAATAATTTTATACTGTCGCAAATTTTAAATACGCCAGGGATTGCCTTTTCTATAGTAAATTATTCAAAAAATAATTTTATCCTGTCGCAAATTTTAATTACGACAGGGATTGCCTTTTCTATAGTAAATTATTCAAAAAATAATTTTTTACTGTCGCAAATTTTAAGTGCGCCAAGGATTGCCTTTTCTATAGTAAATTTTTCAAAAAATAATTTTATATTGTCGCAAATTTTAAATACGCCAGGGATTGCCTTTTCTATAGTAAATTATTCATAAAATAATTTTATACTGTCGCAAATTTTAATTACGCCATGGATTGCCTTTTCTATAGTAAATTATTCAAAAAATAATTTTTTACTGTCGCAAATTTTAATTGCGCCAGGGATTGCTTTTTCTATACTAAATTATTCAAAAAATAATTTTCAACTGTCGCAAATTTTAATTACGCCAGGGATTGCCTTTTATATAGTAAATTTTTCAAAAAATAATTTTTTAATATCGCAAGTTTTAATTGCGCCAGGTGTTGCCGTTTCTACAGTAAATTATTCAAAAAATAATTTTCTACTGTCGCAAATTTTAAATACGCCAATGATTGCCTTTTCTATAGTAAATTATTCAAAAAATAATTTTCAACTGTCGCAAATTTTAATTACGCCAGGGATTGCCTTTTCTATAGTAAATTATTCAAAAAATAATTTTTTACTGTCTCAAATTTTAAGTGCGCCAGGGATTGCCTTTTCTATAGTAAATTTTGCAAAAAATAATTTTTTACTGTCGCAAATTTTAATTGCGCCAGGGATTGCCTTTTCTATAGTAAATTATTCAAAAAATAATTTTCAACTTTCGCAAATTGTAATTGCGCCAGGGATTGCCTTTTCTATAGTAAATTATTCAAAAAATAATTTTTTACTGTCGCAAATTTTAAGTACGCCAGGGATTGCCTTTTCTATAGTAAATTTTTCAAAAAATAATTTTATACTGTCGCAAATTTTAAATACGCCAGGGATTGCCTTTTCTATAGTAAATTATTCAAAAAATAATTTTATACTGTCGCAAGTTTTAATTACGACAGGGATTGCCTTTTCTATAGTAAATTATTCAAAAAATAATTTTTTACTGTCGCAAATTTTAATTGCGCCAGGGATTGCCTTTTCTATAGTAAATTATTCAAAAAATAATTTTCAACTGTCGCAAATTTTAATTACGCCAGGGATTGCCTTTTATATAGTAAATTTTTCAAAAATGAATTTTATACTGTCGCAAATTTTAAGTGCGCCAGGGATTGCCTTTTCTATAGTAAATTTTGCAAAAATAATTTTTTACTGTCGCAAATTTTAATTACGCCAGGGATTGCCTTTTCTATAGTAAATTATTCAAAAAATAATTTTTTACTATCGCAAGTTTTAATTGCGCCAGGGATTGCCTTTTCTACAGTAAATTATTCAAAAAATAATTTTCAACTGTCGCAAATTTTAAATACGCCAGGGATTGCCTTTTCTATAGTAAATTATTCAAAAAATAATTTTCAACTTTCGCAAATTTTAATTACGCCAGGGATTGCCTTTTCTATAGTAAATTATTCAAAAAATAATTTTTTACTGTCGCAAATTTTAATTGCGCCAGGGATTGCCATTTCTATAGTAAATTATTCAAAAAATAATTTTCAACTGTCGCAAATTTTAATTACGCCAGGGATTGCCTTTTATATAGTAAATTTTTCAAAAATGAATTTTATACTGTCGCAAATTTTAAGTGCGCCAGGGATTGCCTTTTCTATAGTAAATTTTGCAAAAAATAATTTTTTACTGTCGCAAATTTTAATTACGCCAGGGATTGCCTTTTCTATAGTAAATTATTCAAAAAATAATTTTTTACTGTCGCAAATTTTAATTGCGCCAGGGATTGCCTTTTCTATAGTAAATTATTCAAAAAATAATTTTCAACTGTCGCAAATTTTAATTACGCCAGGGATTGCCTTTTATATAGTAAATTTTTCAAAAATTAATTTTATACTGTCGCAAATTTTAAGTGCGCCAGGGATTGCCTTTTGTATAGGAAATTTTGCAAAAAATAATTTTTTACTGTCGCAAATTTTAATTACGCCAGGGATTGCCTTTTCTATAGTAAATTATTCAAAAAATAATTTTTTACTATCGCAAGTTTTAATTGCGCCAGGGATTGCCTTTTCTACAGTAAATTATTCAAAAAATAATTTTCTATTGTCGCAAATTTTAAATACGCCAGGGATTGCCTTTTCTATAGTAAATTATTCAAAAAATAATTTTCAACTGTCGCAAATTTTAATTACGCCAGGGATTGCCTTTTCTATAGTAAATTATTCAAAAAATAATTTTTTACTGTCGCAAATTTTAAGTGCGCCAGGGATTGCATTTTCTATAGTAAATTTTGCAAAAAATAATTTTTTATTGTCGCAAATTTTAATTGCGCCAGGGATTGCCTTTTCTATAGTAAATTATTCAAAAAATAATTTTCAACTGTCGCAAATTGTAATTGCGCCAGGGATTGCCTTTTTTATAATAAATTATTCAAAAAATAATTTTTTACTGTCGCAAATTTTAAGTGCGCCAGGGATTGCCTTTTGTATAGTAAATTTTGCAAAAAATAATTTTTTACTGTCGCAAATTTTAATTACGCCAGGGATTGCCTTTTCTATAGTAAATTATTCAAAAAATAATTTTTTACTATCGCAAGTTTTAATTGCGCCAGGGATTGCCTTTTCTACAGTAAATTATTCAAAAAATAATTTTCTATTGTCACAAATTTTAAATACGCCAGGGATTGCCTTTTCTATAGTAAATTATTCAAAAAATAATTTTCAACTGTCGCAAATTTTAATTACGCCAGGGATTGCCTTTTCTATAGTAAATTATTCAATAAATAATTTTTTACTGTCGCAAATTTTAAGTGCGCCAGGGATTGCATTTTCTATAGTAAATTTTGCAAAAAATAATTTTTTACTGTCGCAAATTTTAATTACGCCAGGGATTGCCTTTTCTATAGTAAATTATTCAAAAAATAATTTTTTACTATCGCAAGTTTTAATTGCGCCAGGGATTGCCTTTTCTACAGTAAATTATTCAAAAAATAATTTTCTACTGTCGCAAATTTTAAATACGCCAGGGATTGCCTTTTCTTTAGTAAATTATTCAAAAAATAATTTTCAACTTTCGCAAATTTTAATTACGCCAGGGATTGCCTTTTCTATAGTAAATTATTCAAAAAATAATTTTTTACTGTCGCAAATTTTAATTGCGCCAGGGATTGCCTTTTCTATAGTAAATAATTCAAAAAATAATTTTCAACTGTCGCAAATTTTAATTACGCCAGGGATTGCCTTTTATATAGTAAATTTTTCAAAAATGAATTTTATACTGTCGCAAATTTTAAGTGCGCCAGGGATTGCCTTTTCTATAGTAAATTTTGCAAAAAATAATTTTTTACTGTCGCAAATTTTAATTACGCCAGGGATTGCCTTTTCTATAGTAAATTATTCAAAAAATAATTTTTTACTGTCGCAAATTTTAATTGCGCCAGGGATTGCCTTTTCTATAGTAAATTATTCAAAAAATAATTTTCAACTGTCGCAAATTTTAATTACGCCAGGGATTGCCTTTTATATAGTAAATTTTTCAAAAATTAATTTTATACTGTCGCAAATTTTAAGTGCGCCAGGGATTGCCTTTTGTATAGTAAATTTTGCAAAAAATAATTTTTTACTGTCGCAAATTTTAATTACGCCAGGGATTGCCTTTTCTATAGTAAATTATTCAAAAAATAATTTTTTACTATCGCAAGTTTTAATTGCGCCAGGGATTGCCTTTTCTACAGTAAATTATTCAAAAAATAATTTTCTATTGTCGCAAATTTTAAATACGCCAGGGATTGCCTTTTCTATAGTAAATTATTCAAAAAATAATTTTCAACTGTCGCAAATTTTAATTACGCCAGGGATTGCCTTTTCTATAGTAAATTATTCAAAAAATAATTTTTTACTGTCGCAAATTTTAAGTGCGCCAGGGATTGCATTTTCTATAGTAAATTTTGCAAAAAATAATTTTTTATTGTCGCAAATTTTAATTGCGCCAGGGATTGCCTTTTCTATAGTAAATTATTCAAAAAATAATTTTCAACTGTCGCAAATTTTAATTGCGCCAGGGATTGCCTTTTCTATAGTAAATTATTCAAAAAATAATTTTTTACTGTCGCAAATTTTAAGTGCGCCAGGGATTGCCTTTCTATAGTAAATTTTTCAAAAAATAATTTTATACTGCCGCAAATTTTAAATACGCCAGGGATTGCCTTTTCTATAGTAAATTATTCAAAAAATAATTTTATACTATCGCAAATTTTAATTACGCCAGGGATTGCCTATTCTATAGTATTTTATTCAAAAAATAATTTTTTACTGTCGCAAATTTTAATTGCGCCAGGGATTGCCTTTTGTAAAGTAAATTATTCAAAAAATAATTTTCAACTGTCGCAAATTTTAATTACGCCAGGGATTGCCCTTTATATAGTAAATTTTTCAAAAATTAATTTTATACTGTCGCAAATTTTAAGTGCGCCAGGTATTGCCTTTTCTATAGTAAATTTTGCAAAAAATAATTTTTTACTGTCGCAAATTTTAATTACGCCAGGGATTGCCTTTTCTATAGTAAATTATTCAAAAAATAATTTTTTACTATAGCAAGTTTTAATTGCGCCAGGGATTGCCTTTTCTACAGTAAATTATTCAAAAAATAATTTTCTACTGTCGCAAATTTTAAATACGCCAGGGATTGCCTTTTCTATAGTAAATTATTCAAAAAATAATTTTCAACTGTCGCAAATTTTAATTACGCCAGGGATTGCCTTTTCTATAGTAAATTATTCAAAAAATAATTTTTTACTGTCGCAAATTTTAAGTGCGCCAGGGATTGCCTTTTCTATAGTAAATTTTGCAAAAAATAATTTTTTACTGTCGCAAATTTTAATTGCGCCAGGGATTGCCTTTTATATAGTAAATTATTCAAAAAATAATTTTCAACTTTCGCAAATTGTAATTGCGCCAGGGATTGCCTTTTCTATAGTAAATTATTCAAAAAATAATTTTTTACTGTCGCAAATTTTAAGTACGCCAGGGATTGCCTTTTCTATAGTAAATTTTTCAAAAAATAATTTTATACTGTCGCAAATTTTAAATACGCCAGGGATTGCCTTTTCTATAGTAAATTATTCAAAAAATAATTTTATACTGTCGCAAATTTTAATTACGCCAGGGATTGCCTTTTCTACTGTAAATTATTCAAAAAATAATTTTTTACTGTCGCAAATTTTAATTGCGCCAGGGATTGCCTTTTCTATAGTAAATTATTCAAAAAATAATTTTCAACTGTCGCAAATTTTAATTACGCCAGGGATTGCCTTTTATATAGTAAATTTTTCAAAAATGAATTTTATACTGTCGCAAATTTTAAGTGCGCCAGGGATTGCCTTTTCTATAGTAAATTTTGCAAAAAATAATTTTTTACTGTCGCAAATTTTAATTACGCCAGGGATTGCCTTTTCTATAGTAAATTATTCAAAAAATAATTTTTTACTATCGCAAGTTTTAATTGCGCCAGGGATTGCCTTTTCTACAGTAAATTATTCAAAAAATAATTTTCTACTGTCGCAAATTTTAAATACGCCAGGGATTGCCTTTTCTATAGTAAATTATTCAAAAAATAATTTTCAACTTTCGCAAATTTTAATTACGCCAGGGATTGCCTTTTCTATAGTAAATTATTCAAAAAATAATTTTTTACTGTCGCAAATTTTAATTGCGCCAGGGATTGCCTTTTCTATAGTAAATTATTCAAAAAATAATTTTCAACTGTCGCAAATTTTAATTACGCCAGGGATTGCCTTTTATATAGTAAATTTTTCAAAAATGAATTTTATACTGTCGCAAATTTTAAGTGCGCCAGGGATTGCCTTTTCTATAGTAAATTTTGCAAAAAATAATTTTTTACTGTCGCAAATTTTAATTACGCCAGGGATTGCCTTTTCTATAGTAAATTATTCAAAAAATAATTTTCAACTGTCGCAAATTTTAATTACGCCAGGGATTACCTTTTCTATAGTAAATTATTCAAAAAATAATTTTTTACTATCGCAAGTTTTAATTGCGCCAGGGATTGCCTTTTCTACAGTAAATTATTCAAAAAATAATTTTCTACTGTCGCAAATTTTAATTACGCCAGGGATTGCCTTTTATATAGTAAATTTTTCAAAAATTAATTTTATACTGTCGCAAATTTTAAATACGCCAGGTATTACCTTTTCTATAGTAAATTATTCAAAAAATAATTTTCTACTGTCGCAAATTTTAAATACGCCAGGGATTGCCTTTTCTATAGTAAATTGTTCAAAAAATAATTTTCAACTGTCGCAAATTTTAATTACGCCAGGGATTACCTTTTTTATAGTAAATTATTCAAAAAATAATTTTTTACTGTCGCAAATTTTAAGTGCGCCAGGTATTGCCTTTTCTATAGTAAATTATTCAAAAAATAATTTTTTACTGTCGCAAATTTTAATTACGCCAGGGATTGCCTTTTCTATAGTAAATTATTCAAAAAATAATTTTTTACTGTCGCAAATTTTAATTTCGCCAGGGATTGCCTTTTCTATAGTAAATTATTCAAAAAATAATTTTCTACTGTCGCAAATTTTAATTACGCCAGGGATTGCCTTTTCTATAGTAAATTATTCAAAAAATAATTTTTTACTGTCGCAAATTTTTATTACGCCAGGGATTGCCTTTTCTATAGTAAATTATTCAAAAAATAATTTTCTACTGTCGCAAATTTTAAATACGCCAGGAATTGCCTTTTCTATAGTAAATTATTCAAAAAATAATTTTATACTGTCGCAAATTTTAATTACGCCAGGGATTGCCTTTTCTATAGTAAATTATTCAAAAAATAATTTTTTACTGTCGCAAATTTTAATTGCGCCAGGGATTGCCTTTTCTATAGTAAATTATTCAAAAAATAATTTTCAACTGTCGCAAATTTTAATTACGCCAGGGATTGCCTTTTATATAGTAAATTTTTCAAAAATTAATTTTATACTGTCGCAAATTTTAAGTGCGCCAGGGATTGCCTTTTCTATAGTAAATTTTGCAAAAAATAATTTTTTACTGTCGCAAATTTTAATTACGCCAGGAATTGCCTTTTCTATAGTAAATTATTCAAAAAATAATTTTTTACTATCGCAAGTTTTAATTGCGCCAGGGATTGCCTTTTCTACAGTAAATTATTCAAAAAATAATTTTCTATTGTCGCAAATTTTAAATACGCCAGGGATTGCCTTTTCTATAGTAAATTATTCAAAAAATAATTTTCAACTGTCGCAAATTTTAATTACGCCAGGGATTGCCTTTTCTATAGTAAATTATTCAAAAAATAATTTTCAACTGTCGCAAATTGTAATTGCGCCAGGGATTGCCTTTTCTATAGTAAATTATTCAAAAAATAATTTTTTACTGTCGCAAATTTTAAGTGCGCCAAGGATTGCCTTTTCTATAGTAAATTTTTCAAAAAATAATTTTATACTGTCGCAAATTTTAAATACGCCAGGGATTGCCTTTTCTATAGTAAATTATTCATAAAATAATTTTATACTGTCGCAAATTTTAATTACGCCAGGGATTACCTTTTCTATAGTAAATTATTCAAAAAATAATTTTTTACTATCGCAAGTTTTAATTGCGCCAGGGATTGCCTTTTCTACAGTAAATTATTCAAAAAATAATTTTCTACTGTCGCAAATTTTAATTACGCCAGGGATTGCCTTTTATATAGTAAATTTTTCAAAAATTAATTTTATACTGTCGCAAATTTTAAATACGCCAGGTATTACCTTTTCTATAGTAAATTATTCAAAAAATAATTTTCTACTGTCGCAAATTTTATTACGCCAGGGATTGCCTTTTCTATAGTAAATTATTCAAAAAATAATTTTCAACTGTCGCAAATTTTAATTACGCCAGGGATTACCTTTTCTATAGTAAATTATTCAAAAAATAATTTTTTACTATCGCAAGTTTTAATTGCGCCAGGGATTGCCTTTTCTACAGTAAATTATTCAAAAAATAATTTTCTACTGTCGCAAATTTTAATTACGCCAGGGATTGCCTTTTATATAGTAAATTTTTCAAAAATTAATTTTATACTGTCGCAAATTTTAAATACGCCAGGTATTACCTTTTCTATAGTAAATTATTCAAAAAATAATTTTCTACTGTCGCAAATTTTAAATACGCCAGGGATTGCCTTTTCTATAGTAAATTGTTCAAAAAATAATTTTCAACTGTCGCAAATTTTAATTACGCCAGGGATTACCTTTTTTATAGTAAATTATTCAAAAAATAATTTTTTACTGTCGCAAATTTTAAGTGCGCCAGGTATTGCCTTTTCTATAGTAAATTATTCAAAAAATAATTTTTTACTGTCGCAAATTTTAATTACGCCAGGGATTGCCTTTTCTATAGTAAATTATTCAAAAAATAATTTTTTACTGTCGCAAATTTTAATTTCGCCAGGGATTGCCTTTTCTATAGTAAATTATTCAAAAAATAATTTTCTACTGTCGCAAATTTTAATTACGCCAGGGATTGCCTTTTCTATAGTAAATTATTCAAAAAATAATTTTTTACTGTCGCAAATTTTTATTACGCCAGGGATTGCCTTTTCTATAGTAAATTATTCAAAAAATAATTTTCTACTGTCGCAAATTTTAAATACGCCAGGAATTGCCTTTTCTATAGTAAATTATTCAAAAAATAATTTTATACTGTCGCAAATTTTAATTACGCCAGGGATTGCCTTTTCTATAGTAAATTATTCAAAAAATAATTTTTTACTGTCGCAAATTTTAATTGCGCCAGGGATTGCCTTTTCTATAGTAAATTATTCAAAAAATAATTTTCAACTGTCGCAAATTTTAATTACGCCAGGGATTGCCTTTTATATAGTAAATTTTTCAAAAATTAATTTTATACTGTCGCAAATTTTAAGTGCGCCAGGGATTGCCTTTTCTATAGTAAATTTTGCAAAAAATAATTTTTTACTGTCGCAAATTTTAATTACGCCAGGAATTGCCTTTTCTATAGTAAATTATTCAAAAAATAATTTTTTACTATCGCAAGTTTTAATTGCGCCAGGGATTGCCTTTTCTACAGTAAATTATTCAAAAAATAATTTTCTATTGTCGCAAATTTTAAATACGCCAGGGATTGCCTTTTCTATAGTAAATTATTCAAAAAATAATTTTCAACTGTCGCAAATTTTAATTACGCCAGGGATTGCCTTTTCTATAGTAAATTATTCAAAAAATAATTTTCAACTGTCGCAAATTGTAATTGCGCCAGGGATTGCCTTTTCTATAGTAAATTATTCAAAAAATAATTTTTTACTGTCGCAAATTTTAAGTGCGCCAAGGATTGCCTTTTCTATAGTAAATTTTTCAAAAAATAATTTTATACTGTCGCAAATTTTAAATACGCCAGGGATTGCCTTTTCTATAGTAAATTATTCATAAAATAATTTTATACTGTCGCAAATTTTAATTACGCCAGGGATTACCTTTTCTATAGTAAATTATTCAAAAAATAATTTTTTACTATCGCAAGTTTTAATTGCGCCAGGGATTGCCTTTTCTACAGTAAATTATTCAAAAAATAATTTTCTACTGTCGCAAATTTTAATTACGCCAGGGATTGCCTTTTATATAGTAAATTTTTCAAAAATTAATTTTATACTGTCGCAAATTTTAAATACGCCAGGTATTACCTTTTCTATAGTAAATTATTCAAAAAATAATTTTCTACTGTCGCAAATTTTAAATACGCCAGGGATTGCCTTTTCTATAGTAAATTGTTCAAAAAATAATTTTCAACTGTCGCAAATTTTAATTACGCCAGGGATTACCTTTTTTATAGTAAATTATTCAAAAAATAATTTTTTACTGTCGCAAATTTTAAGTGCGCCAGGTATTGCCTTTTCTATAGTAAATTATTCAAAAAATAATTTTTTACTGTCGCAAATTTTAATTACGCCAGGGATTGCCTTTTCTATAGTAAATTATTCAAAAAATAATTTTTTACTGTCGCAAATTTTAATTTCGCCAGGGATTGCCTTTTCTATAGTAAATTATTCAAAAAATAATTTTCTACTGTCGCAAATTTTAATTACGCCAGGGATTGCCTTTTCTATAGTAAATTATTCAAAAAATAATTTTTTACTGTCGCAAATTTTTATTACGCCAGGGATTGCCTTTTCTATAGTAAATTATTCAAAAAATAATTTTCTACTGTCGCAAATTTTAAATACGCCAGGAATTGCCTTTTCTATAGTAAATTATTCAAAAAATAATTTTATACTGTCGCAAATTTTAATTACGCCAGGGATTGCCTTTTCTATAGTAAATTATTCAAAAAATAATTTTTTACTGTCGCAAATTTTAATTGCGCCAGGGATTGCCTTTTCTATAGTAAATTATTCAAAAAATAATTTTCAACTGTCGCAAATTTTAATTACGCCAGGGATTGCCTTTTATATAGTAAATTTTTCAAAAATTAATTTTATACTGTCGCAAATTTTAAGTGCGCCAGGGATTGCCTTTTCTATAGTAAATTTTGCAAAAAATAATTTTTTACTGTCGCAAATTTTAATTACGCCAGGAATTGCCTTTTCTATAGTAAATTATTCAAAAAATAATTTTTTACTATCGCAAGTTTTAATTGCGCCAGGGATTGCCTTTTCTACAGTAAATTATTCAAAAAATAATTTTCTATTGTCGCAAATTTTAAATACGCCAGGGATTGCCTTTTCTATAGTAAATTATTCAAAAAATAATTTTCAACTGTCGCAAATTTTAATTACGCCAGGGATTGCCTTTTCTATAGTAAATTATTCAAAAAATAATTTTCAACTGTCGCAAATTGTAATTGCGCCAGGGATTGCCTTTTCTATAGTAAATTATTCAAAAAATAATTTTTTACTGTCGCAAATTTTAAGTGCGCCAAGGATTGCCTTTTCTATAGTAAATTTTTCAAAAAATAATTTTATACTGTCGCAAATTTTAAATACGCCAGGGATTGCCTTTTCTATAGTAAATTATTCATAAAATAATTTTATACTGTCGCAAATTTTAATTACGCCATGGATTGCCTTTTCTATAGTAAATTATTCAAAAAATAATTTTTTACTGTCGCAAATTTTAATTGCACCAGGGATTGCTTTTTCTATACTAAATTATTCAAAAAATAATTTTCAACTGTCGCAAATTTTAATTACGCCAGGGATTGCCTTTTATATAGTAAATTTTTCAAAAAATAATTTTTTAATATCGCAAGTTTTAATTGCGCCAGGTTTTGCCGTTTCTACAGTAAATTATTCAAAAAATAATTTTCTACTGTCGCAAATTTTAAATACGCCAATGATTGCCTTTTCTATAGTAAATTATTCAAAAAATAATTTTCAACTGTCGCAAATTTTAATTACGCCAGGGATTGCCTTTTCTATAGTAAATTATTCAAAAAATAATTTTTTACTGTCGCAAATTTTAAGTGCGCCAGGGATTGCCTTTTCTATAGTAAATTTTGCAAAAAATAATTTTTTACTGTCGCAAATTTTAATTGCGCCAGGGATTGCCTTTTCTATAGTAAATTATTCAAAAAATAATTTTCAACTTTCGCAAATTGTAATTGCGCCAGGGATTGCCTTTTCTATAGTAAATTATTCAAAAAATAATTTTTTACTGTCGCAAATTTTAAGTATGCCAGGGATTGCCTTTTCTATAGTAAATTTTTCAAAAAATAATTTTATACTGTCGCAAATTTTAAATACGCCAGGGATTGCCTTTTCTATAGTAAATTATTCAAAAAATAATTTTATACTGTCGCAAATTTTAATTACGACAGGGATTGCCTTTTCTATAGTAAATTATTCAAAAAATAATTTTTTACTGTCGCAAATTTTAATTGCGCCAGGGATTGCCTTTTCTATAGTAAATTATTCAAAAAATAATTTTCAACTGTCGCAAATTTTAATTACGCCAGGGATTGCCTTTTATATAGTAAATTTTTCAAAAATGAATTTTATACTGTCGCAAATTTTAAGTGCGCCAGGGATTGCGTTTTCTATAGTAAATTTTGCAAAAAATAATTTTTTACTGTCGCAAATTTTAATTACGCCAGGGATTGCCTTTTCTATAGTAAATTATTCAAAAAATAATTTTTTACTATCGCAAGTTTTAATTGCGCCAGGGATTGCCTTTTCTACAGTAAATTATTCAAAAAATAATTTTCAACTGTCGCAAATTTTAAATACGCCAGGGATTGCCTTTTCTATAGTAAATTATTCAAAAAATAATTTTCAACTTTCGCAAATTTTAATTACGCCAGGGATTGCCTTTTCTACAGTAAATTATTCAAAAAATAATTTTTTACTGTCGCAAATTTTAATTGCGCCAGGGATTGCCTTTTCTATAGTAAATTATTCAAAAAATAATTTTCAACTGTCGCAAATTTTAATTACGCCAGGGATTGCCTTTTATATAGTAAATTTTTCAAAAATGAATTTTATACTGTCGCAAATTTTAAGTGCGCCAGGGATTGCCTTTTCTATAGTAAATTTTGCAAAAAATAATTTTTTACTGTCGCAAATTTTAATTACGCCAGGGATTGCCTTTTCTATAGTAAATTATTCAAAAAATAATTTTTTACTGTCGCAAATTTTAATTGCGCCAGGGATTGCCTTTTCTATAGTAAATTATTCAAAAAATAATTTTCAACTGTCGCAAATTTTAATTACGCCAGGAATTGCCTTTTATATAGTAAATTTTTCAAAAATTAATTTTATACTGTCGCAAATTTTAAGTGCGCCAGGGATTGCCTTTTGTATAGTAAATTTTGCAAAAAATAATTTTTTACTGTCGCAAATTTTAATTACGCCAGGGATTGCCTTTTCTATAGTAAATTATTCAAAAAATAATTTTTTACTATCGCAAGTTTTAATTGCGCCAGGTTTTGCCGTTTCTACAGTAAATTATTCAAAAAATAATTTTCTACTGTCGCAAATTTTAAATACGCCAATGATTGCCTTTTCTATAGTAAATTATTCAAAAAATAATTTTCAACTGTCGCAAATTTTAATTACGCCAGGGATTGCCTTTTCTATAGTAAATTATTCAAAAAATAATTTTTTACTGTCGCAAATTTTAAGTGCGCCAGGGATTGCCTTTTCTATAGTAAATTTTGCAAAAAATAATTTTTTACTGTCGCAAATTTTAATTGCGCCAGGGATTGCCTTTTCTATAGTAAATTATTCAAAAAATAATTTTCAACTTTCGCAAATTGTAATTGCGCCAGGGATTGCCTTTTCTATAGTAAATTATTCAAAAAATAATTTTTTACTGTCGCAAATTTTAAGTATGCCAGGGATTGCCTTTTCTATAGTAAATTTTTCAAAAAATAATTTTATACTGTCGCAAATTTTAAATACGCCAGGGATTGCCTTTTCTATAGTAAATTATTCAAAAAATAATTTTATACTGTCGCAAATTTTAATTACGACAGGGATTGCCTTTTCTATAGTAAATTATTCAAAAAATAATTTTTTACTGTCGCAAATTTTAATTGCGCCAGGGATTGCCTTTTCTATAGTAAATTATTCAAAAAATAATTTTCAACTGTCGCAAATTTTAATTACGCCAGGGATTGCCTTTTATATAGTAAATTTTTCAAAAATGAATTTTATACTGTCGCAAATTTTAAGTGCGCCAGGGATTGCGTTTTCTATAGTAAATTTTGCAAAAAATAATTTTTTACTGTCGCAAATTTTAATTACGCCAGGGATTGCCTTTTCTATAGTAAATTATTCAAAAAATAATTTTTTACTATCGCAAGTTTTAATTGCGCCAGGGATTGCCTTTTCTACAGTAAATTATTCAAAAAATAATTTTCAACTGTCGCAAATTTTAAATACGCCAGGGATTGCCTTTTCTATAGTAAATTATTCAAAAAATAATTTTCAACTTTCGCAAATTTTAATTACGCCAGGGATTGCCTTTTCTACAGTAAATTATTCAAAAAATAATTTTTTACTGTCGCAAATTTTAATTGCGCCAGGGATTGCCTTTTCTATAGTAAATTATTCAAAAAATAATTTTCAACTGTCGCAAATTTTAATTACGCCAGGGATTGCCTTTTATATAGTAAATTTTTCAAAAATGAATTTTATACTGTCGCAAATTTTAAGTGCGCCAGGGATTGCCTTTTCTATAGTAAATTTTGCAAAAAATAATTTTTTACTGTCGCAAATTTTAATTACGCCAGGGATTGCCTTTTCTATAGTAAATTATTCAAAAAATAATTTTTTACTGTCGCAAATTTTAATTGCGCCAGGGATTGCCTTTTCTATAGTAAATTATTCAAAAAATAATTTTCAACTGTCGCAAATTTTAATTACGCCAGGAATTGCCTTTTATATAGTAAATTTTTCAAAAATTAATTTTATACTGTCGCAAATTTTAAGTGCGCCAGGGATTGCCTTTTGTATAGTAAATTTTGCAAAAAATAATTTTTTTACTGTCGCAAATTTTAATTACGCCAGGGATTGCCTTTTCTATAGTAAATTATTCAAAAAATAATTTTTTACTATCGCAAGTTTTAATTGCGCCAGGGATTGCCTTTTCTACAGTAAATTATTCAAAAAATAATTTTCTATTGTCGCAAATTTTAAATACGCCAGGGATTGCCTTTTCTATAGTAAATTATTCAAAAAATAATTTTCAACTGTCGCAAATTTTAATTACGCCAGGGATTGCCTTTTCTATAGTAAATTATTCAAAAAATAATTTTTTACTGTCGCAAATTTTAAGTGCGCCAGGGATTGCATTTTCTATAGTAAATTTTGCAAAAAATAATTTTTTATTGTCGCAAATTTTAATTGCGCCAGGGATTGCCTTTTCTATAGTAAATTATTCAAAAAATAATTTTCAACTGTCGCAAATTGTAATTGCGCCAGGGATTGCCTTTTCTATAATAAATTATTCAAAAAATAATTTTTTACTGTCGCAAATTTTAAGTGCGCCAGGGATTGCCTTTCTATAGTAAATTTTTCAAAAAATAATTTTATACTGCCGCAAATTTTAAATACGCCAGGGGATTGCCTTTTCTATAGTAAATTATTCAAAAAATAATTTTATACTATCGCAAATTTTAATTACGCCAGGGATTGCCTTTTCTATAGTATTTTATTCAAAAAAATAATTTTTTTACTGTCGCAAATTTTAATTGCGCCAGGGATTGCCTTTTGTAAAGTAAATTATTCAAAAAATAATTTTCAACTGTCGCAAATTTTAATTACGCCAGGGATTGCCTTTTATATAGTAAATTTTTCAAAAATTAATTTTATACTGTCGCAAATTTTAAGTGCGCCAGGTATTGCCTTTTCTATAGTAAATTTTTCAAAAAATAATTTATTACTGTCGCAAATTTTAATTACGCCAGGGATTGCCTTTTCTATAGTAAATTATTCAAAAAATAATTTTTTACTATAGCAAGTTTTAATTGCGCCAGGGATTGCCTTTTCTACAGTAAATTATTCCAAAAATAATTTTCTACTGTCGCAAATTTTAAATACGCCAGGGATTGCCTTTTCTATAGTAAATTATTCAAAAAATAATTTTTAACTGTCGCAAATTTTAATTACGCCAGGGATTGCCTTTTCTATAGTAAATTATTCAGAAAATAATTTTTTACTGTCGCAAATTTTAAGTGCGCCAGGGATTGCCTTTCTATAGTAAATTTTGCAAAAAATAATTTTTTACTGTCGCAAATTTTAATTGCGCCAGGGATTGCCTTTTCTATAGTAAATTATTCAAAAAATAATTTTCAACTGTCGCAAATTGTAATTGCGCCAGGGATTGCCTTTTCTATAGTAAATTATTCAAAAAATAATTTTTTACTGTCGCAAATTTTAAGTGCGCCAGGGATTGCCTTTTCTATAGTAAATTTTTCAAAAAATAATTTTATACTGTCGCAAATTTTAAATACGCCAGGGATTGCCTTTTCTATAGTAAATTATTCAAAAAATAATTTTATACTGTCGCAAATTTTAATTACGCCATGGATTGCCTTTTCTATAGTAAATTATTCAAAAAATAATTTTTTACTGTCGCAAATTTTAATTGCGCCAGGAATTGCTTTTTCTATACTAAATTATTCAAAAAATAATTTTCAACTGTCGCAAATTTTAAGTACGCCAGGGATTGCCTTTTATATAGTAAATTTTTCAAAAAATAATTTTTTAATATCGCAAGTTTTAATTGCGCCAGGGGTTGCCTTTTCTACAGTAAATTATTCAAAAAATAATTTTCTACTGTCGCAAATTTTAAATAAGCCAGGTATTGCCTTTTCTATAGTAAATTATTCAAAAAATAATTTTCAACTGTCGCAAATTTTAATTACGCCAGGGATTGCCTTTTCAATAGTAAATTATTCAAAAAATAATTTTTTACTGTCGCAAATTTTAAGTGCGCCAGGGATTGCCTTTTCTATAGTAAATTTTGCAAAAAATAATTTTTTACTGTCGCAAATTTTAATTGCGCCAGGGATTGCCTTTTCTATAGTAAATAATTCAAAAAATAATTTTCAACTGTCGCAAATTGTAATTGCGCCAGGGATTGCCTTTTCTATAGTAAATTATTCAAAAAATAATTTTTTACTGTCGCAAATTTTAAGTGCGCCAGGGATTGCCTTTTCTATAGTAAATTTTTCAAAAAATAATTTTATACTGTCGCAAATTTTAAATACGCCAGGGATTGCCTTTTCTATAGTAAATTATTCAAAAAATAATTTTATACTGTCGCAAATTTTAATTACGCCAGGGATTGCCTTTTCTATAGTAAATTATTCAAAAAATAATTTTTTACTGTCGCAAATTTTAATTGCGCCAGGGATTGCCTTTTCTATAGTAAATTATTCAAAAAATAATTTTCAACTGTCGCAAATTTTAATTACGCCAGGGATTGCCTTTTATATAGTAAATTTTTCAAAAATTAATTTTATACTGTCGCAAATTTTAAGTGCGCTAGGGATATCCTTTTCTATAGTAAATTTTGCAAAAAATAATTTTTTACTGTCGCAAATTTTAATTACGACAGGGATTGCCTTTTCTATAGTAAATTGTTCAAAAAATAATTTTTTACTATCGCAAGTTTTAATTGCGCCAGGGATTGCCTTTTCTACAGTAAATTATTCAAAAAATAATTTTCTACTGTCGCAAATTTTAAATACGCCAGGGATTGCCTTTTCTATAGTAAATTATTCAAAAAATAATTTTCAACTTTCGCAAATTTTAATTACGCCAGGGATTGCCTTTTCTATAGTAAATTATTCAAAAAATAATTTTCAACTGTCGCAAATTGTAATTGCGCCAGGGATTGCCTTTTCTATAGTAAATTATTCAAAAAATAATTTTATACTGTCGCAAATTTTAAGTGCGCCAGGTATTGCCTTTTCTATAGTAAATTTTTCAAAAAATAATTTATTACTGTCGCAAATTTTAATTACGCCAGGGATTGCCTTTTCTATAGTAAATTATTCAAAAAATAATTTTTTACTATAGCAAGTTTTAATTGCGCCAGGGATTGCCTTTTCTACAGTAAATTATTCCAAAAATAATTTTCTACTGTCGCAAATTTTAAATACGCCAGGGATTGCCTTTTCTATAGTAAATTATTCAAAAAATAATTTTTAACTGTCGCAAATTTTAATTACGCCAGGGATTGCCTTTTCTATAGTAAATTATTCAGAAAATAATTTTTTACTGTCGCAAATTTTAAGTGCGCCAGGGATTGCCTTTCTATAGTAAATTTTGCAAAAAATAATTTTTTACTGTCGCAAATTTTAATTGCGCCAGGGATTGCCTTTTCTATAGTAAATTATTCAAAAAATAATTTTCAACTGTCGCAAATTGTAATTGCGCCAGGGATTGCCTTTTCTATAGTAAATTATTCAAAAAATAATTTTTTACTGTCGCAAATTTTAAGTGCGCCAGGGATTGCCTTTTCTATAGTAAATTTTTCAAAAAATAATTTTATACTGTCGCAAATTTTAAATACGCCAGGGATTGCCTTTTCTATAGTAAATTATTCAAAAAATAATTTTATACTGTCGCAAATTTTAATTACGCCATGGATTGCCTTTTCTATAGTAAATTATTCAAAAAATAATTTTTTACTGTCGCAAATTTTAATTGCGCCAGGAATTGCTTTTTCTATACTAAATTATTCAAAAAATAATTTTCAACTGTCGCAAATTTTAAGTACGCCAGGGATTGCCTTTTATATAGTAAATTTTTCAAAAAATAATTTTTTAATATCGCAAGTTTTAATTGCGCCAGGGGTTGCCTTTTCTACAGTAAATTATTCAAAAAATAATTTTCTACTGTCGCAAATTTTAAATAAGCCAGGTATTGCCTTTTCTATAGTAAATTATTCAAAAAATAATTTTCAACTGTCGCAAATTTTAATTACGCCAGGGATTGCCTTTTCAATAGTAAATTATTCAAAAAATAATTTTTTACTGTCGCAAATTTTAAGTGCGCCAGGGATTGCCTTTTCTATAGTAAATTTTGCAAAAAATAATTTTTTACTGTCGCAAATTTTAATTGCGCCAGGGATTGCCTTTTCTATAGTAAATAATTCAAAAAATAATTTTCAACTGTCGCAAATTGTAATTGCGCCAGGGATTGCCTTTTCTATAGTAAATTATTCAAAAAATAATTTTTTACTGTCGCAAATTTTAAGTGCGCCAGGGATTGCCTTTTCTATAGTAAATTTTTCAAAAAATAATTTTATACTGTCGCAAATTTTAAATACGCCAGGGATTGCCTTTTCTATAGTAAATTATTCAAAAAATAATTTTATACTGTCGCAAATTTTAATTACGCCAGGGATTGCCTTTTCTATAGTAAATTATTCAAAAAATAATTTTTTACTGTCGCAAATTTTAATTGCGCCAGGGATTGCCTTTTCTATAGTAAATTATTCAAAAAATAATTTTCAACTGTCGCAAATTTTAATTACGCCAGGGATTGCCTTTTATATAGTAAATTTTTCAAAAATTAATTTTATACTGTCGCAAATTTTAAGTGCGCTAGGGATATCCTTTTCTATAGTAAATTTTGCAAAAAATAATTTTTTACTGTCGCAAATTTTAATTACGACAGGGATTGCCTTTTCTATAGTAAATTGTTCAAAAAATAATTTTTTACTATCGCAAGTTTTAATTGCGCCAGGGATTGCCTTTTCTACAGTAAATTATTCAAAAAATAATTTTCTACTGTCGCAAATTTTAAATACGCCAGGGATTGCCTTTTCTATAGTAAATTATTCAAAAAATAATTTTCAACTTTCGCAAATTTTAATTACGCCAGGGATTGCCTTTTCTATAGTAAATTATTCAAAAAATAATTTTCAACTGTCGCAAATTGTAATTGCTCCAGGGATTGCCTTTTCTATAGTAAATTATTCAAAAAATAATTTTTTACTGTCGCAAATTTTAAGTGCGCCAGGGATTGCCTTTTCTATAGTAAATTATTCAAAAAATAATTTTATACTGTCGCAAATTTTAATTACGCCATGGATTGCCTTTTCTATAGTAAATTATTCAAAAAATAATTTTATACTGTCGCAAATTTTAATTGCGACAGGGATTGCCTTTTCTATAGTAAATTATTCAAAAAATATTTTTTTACTGTCGCAAATTTTAAGTGCGCCAGGGATTGCCTTTTCTATAGTAAATTATTCAAAAAATAATTTTATACTGTCGCAAATTTTAATTACGCCAGGGATTGCCTTTTCTATAGTAAATTATTCAAAAAATAATTTTCTACTGTCGCAAATTTTAAATATCCCAGGGATTGCCTTTTCTATAATAAATTTCTCACAAATTAATTTTTTACTGTCGCAAATTTTAAGTGCGCCAGGGATTGCCTTTTCTATAGTAAATTATTCAAAAAATAATTTTCTACTGTCGCAAATTTTAATTGCGCCAGGGATTGCCTTTTCTATAGTAAATTTTTCAAAAAATAATTTTATACTGTCGCAAATTTTAATTACGCCAGGGATTGCCTTTTCTATAGTAAATTATTCAAAAAATAATTTTCTACTGTCGCAAATTTTAATTGCGCCAGGGATTGCCTTTTCTATAGTAAATTATTCAAAAAATAATTTTCTACTGTCGCAAATTTTAATTACGCCAGGGATTGCCTTTTCTGTAGTAAATTATTCAAAAAATAATTTTTTTACTGTCGCAAATTTTAATTACGCCAGGGATTGCCTTTTCTATAGTAAATTATTCAAAAAATAATTTTCTACTGTCGCAAATTTTAATTACGCCAGGGATTGCCTTTTCTATAGTAAATTATTCAAAAAATAATTTTTTACTGTCGCAAATTTTAATTGCGCCAGGGATTGCCTTTTCTACAGTAAATTATTCAAAAAATAATTTTCTACTGTCGCAAATTTTAATTACGCCAGCGATTGCCTTTTATATAGTAAATTTTTCAAAAATTAATTTTATACTGTCGCAAATTTTAAGTGCGCCAGGGATATCCTTTTCTATAGTAAATTTTGCAAAAAATAATTTTTTACTGTCGCAAATTTTAATTACGACAGGGATTGCCTTTTCTATAGTAAATTGTTCAAAAAATAATTTTTTACTATCGCAAGTTTTAATTGCGCCAGGGATTGCCTTTTCTACAGTAAATTATTCAAAAAATAATTTTCTACTGTCGCAAATTTTAAATACGCCAGGGATTGCCTTTTCTATAGTAAATTATTCAAAAAATAATTTTCAACTTTCGCAAATTTTAATTACGCCAGGGATTGCCTTTTCTATAGTAAATTATTCAAAAAATAATTTTCAACTGTCGCAAATTGTAATTGCTCCAGGGATTGCCTTTTCTATAGTAAATTATTCAAAAAATAATTTTTTACTGTCGCAAATTTTAAGTGCGCCAGGGATTGCCTTTTATATAGTAAATTATTCAAAAAATAATTTTATACTGTCGCAAATTTTAATTACGCCATGGATTGCCTTTTCTATAGTAAATTATTCAAAAAATAATTTTATACTGTCGCAAATTTTAATTGCGACAGGGATTGCCTTTTCTATAGTAAATTATTCAAAAAATAATTTTTTACTGTCGCAAATTTTAAGTGCGCCAGGGATTGCCTTTTCTATAGTAAATTATTCAAAAAATAATTTTATACTGTCGCAAATTTTAATTACGCCAGGGATTGCCTTTTCTATAGTAAATTATTCAAAAAATAATTTTCTACTGTCGCAAATTTTAAATATCCCAGGGATTGCCTTTTCTATAATAAATTTCTCACAAATTAATTTTTTACTGTCGCAAATTTTAAGTGCGCCAGGGATTGTCTTTTCTATAGTAAATTATTCAAAAAATAATTTTCTACTATCGCAAATTTTAATTGCGCCAGGGATTGCCTTTTCTATAGTAAATTTTTCAAAAAATAATTTTATACTGTCGCAAATTTTAATTACGCCAGGGATTGCCTTTTCTATAGTAAATTATTCAAAAAATAATTTTCTACTGTCGCAAATTTTAATTGCGCCAGGGATTGCCTTTTCTATAGTAAATTATTCAAAAAATAATTTTCTACTGTCGCAAATTTTAATTACGCCAGGGATTGCCTTTTCTGTAGTAAATTATTCAAAAAATAATTTTTTACTGTCGCAAATTTTAATTACGCCAGGGATTGCCTTTTCTATAGTAAATTATTCAAAAAATAATTTTCTACTGTCGCAAATTTTAATTACGCCAGGGATTGCCTTTTCTATAGTAAATTATTCAAAAAATAATTTTTTACTGTCGCAAATTTTAATTGCGCCAGGGATTGCCTTTTCTACAGTAAATTATTCAAAAAATAATTTTCTACTGTCGCAAATTTTAAATACGCCAGGGATTGCCTTTTCTATAGTAAATTATTCAAAAAATAATTTTCTACTGTCGCAAATTTTAAATACGCCAGGGATTGCCTTTTCTATAGTAAATTATTCAAAAAATAATTTTATACTCTCGCAAATTTTAATTACGCCAGGGATTGCCTTTTCTATAGTAAATTATTCAAAAAATAATTTTTTACTGTCGCAAATTTTAATTGCGCCAGGGATTGCCTTTTCTATAGTAAATTATTCAAAAAATAATTTTCAACTGTCGCAAATTTTAATTACGCCAGGGATTGCCTTTTATATAGTAAATTTTTCAAGAATTAATTTTATACTGTCGCAAATTTTAAGTGCGCCAGGGATTGCCTTTTCTATAGTAAATTTTGCAAAAAATAATTTTTTACTGTCGCAAATTTTAATTACGCCAGGGATTGCCTTTTCTATAGTAAATTATTCAAAAAATATTTTTTTACTATCGCAAGTTTTAATTGCGCCAGGGATTGCCTTTTCTACAGTAAATTATTCAAAAAATAATTTTCTACTGCCGCAAATTTTAAATACGCCAGGGATTGCCTTTTCTATAGTAAATTATTCAAAAAATAATTTTCAACTGTCGCAAATTTTCATTACGCCAGGGATTGCCTTTTCTATAGTAAATTATTCAAAAAATAATTTTTTACTGTCGCAAATTTTAAGTGCGCCAGGGATTGCCTTTTCTATAGTAAATTTTGCAAAAAATAATTTTTTACTGTCGCAAATTTTAATTGCGCCAGGGATTGCCTTTTCTATAGTAAATTATTCAAAAAATAATTTTCTACTGTCGCAAATTTTAATTGCGCCAGGGATTGCCTTTTCTATAGTAAATTTTTCAAAAAATAATTTTTTAATATCGCAAGTTTTAATTGCGCCAGGGATTGCCTTTTCTACAGTAAATTATTCAAAAAATAATTTTCTACTGTCGCAAATTTTAATTACGCCAGGGATTGCCTTTTATATAGTAAATTTCTCACAAAATAATTTTATACTGTCGCAAATTTTAATTACGCCAGGGATTGCCTTTTCTATAGTAAATTATTCAAAAAATAATTTTCTACTGTCGCAAATTTTAATTGCGCCAGGGATTGCCTTTTCTACAGTACATTTTTCAAAAAATAATTTTCTACTGTCGCAAATTTTAATTGCGCCAGGGATTGCCTTTTCTACAGTAAATTATTCAAAAAATAATTTTATACTGTCGCAAATTTTAATTACGCCAGGGATTGCCTTTTCTATAGTAAATTATTCAAAAAATAATTTTTTACTGTCGCAAATTTTAATTGCGCCAGGGATTGCCTTTTCTATAGTAAATTATTCAAAAAATAATTTTCAACTGTCGCAAATTTTAATTACGCCAGGGATTGCCTTTTCTATAGTAAATTATTCAAAAAATAATTTTATACTGTCGCAAATTTTAAATATCCCAGGGATTGCCTTTTCTATAGTAAATTATTCAAAAAATAATTTTCTACTGTCGCAAATTTTAAATACGCCAGGGATTGCCTTTTCTATAGTAAATTATTCAAAAAATAATTTTCAACTGTCGCAAATTTTAATTACGCCAGGGATTGCCTTTTCTATAGTAAATTATTCAAAAAATAGTTTTTTACTGTCGCAAATTTTAATTACGCCAGGGATTGCCTTTTCTATAGTAAATTATTCAAAAAATAATTTTCTATTGTCGCAAATTTTAATTGCGCCAGGGATTGCCTTTTCTACAGTAGATTTTTCAAAAAATAATTTTCTACTGTCGCAAATTTTAATTGCGCCAGGGATTGCCTTTTCTACAGTAAATTATTCAAAAAATAATTTTATACTGTCGCAAATTTTAATTGCGCCAGGGATTGCCTTTTCTACAGTAAATTATTCAAAAAATAATTTTCTACTGTCGCAAATTTTAATTACGCCAGCGATTGCCTTTTATATAGTAAATTATTCAAAAAATGATTTTTTACTGTCGCAAATTTTAAGTGCGCCAGGGATTGCCTTTTCCATAGTAAATTTTTCAAAAAATAATTTTATACTGTCGCAAATTTTAAATACGCCAGGGATTGCCTTTTCTATAGTAAATTATTCAAAAAATAATTTTATACTGTCGCAAATTTTAATTACGCCAGGGATTGCCTTTTCTATAGTAATTATTCAAAAAATAATTTTTTACTGTCGCAAATTTTAATTGCGCCAGGGATTGCCTTTTCTATAGTAAATTATTCAAAAAATAATTTTCAACTGTCGCAAATTTTAATTACGCCAGGGATTGCCTTTTATATAGTAAATTTTTCAAAAATTAATTTTATACTGTCGCAAATTTTAAGTGCGCCAGGGATTGCCTTTTCTATAGTAAATTTTGCAAAAAATAATTTTTTACTGTCGCAAATTTTAATTACGACAGGGATTGCCTTTTCTATAATAAATTATTCAAAAAATAATTTTTTACTATCGCAAGTTTTAATTGCGCCAGGGATTGCCTTTTCTACAGTAAATTATTCAAAAAATAATTTTCTACTGTCGCAAATTTTAAATACGCCAGGGATTGCCTTTTCTATAGTAAATTATTCAAAAAATAATTTTCAACTTTCGCAAATTTTAATTACGCCAGGGATTGCCTTTTTTATAGTAAATTATTCAAAAATTAATTTTATACTGTCGCAAATTTTAAATATCCCAGGGATTGCCTTCTCTATAGTAAATTATTCAAAAAATAATTTTCTACTCTCGCAAATTTTAAATACGCCAGGGATTGCCTTTTCTATAGTAAATTATTCAAAAAATAATTTTCAACTGTCGCAAATTTTAATTACGCCAGGGATTGCCTTTTCTATAGTAAATTATTCAAAAAAGAGTTTTTTACTGTCGCAAATTTTAAGTGCGCCAGGGATTGCCTTTTCTATAGTAAATTATTCAAAAAATAATTTTCTACTGTCGCAAATTTTAAATACGCCAGGGATTGCCTTTTCTATAGTAAATTATTCAAAAAATAATTTTCTACTGTCGCAAATTTTAAATACGCCAGGGATTGCCTTTTCTATAGTAAATTATTCAAAAAATAATTTCATACTCTCGCAAATTTTAATTACGCCAGGGATTGCCTTTTCTATAGTAAATTATTCAAAAAATAATTTTCAACTGTCGCAAATTTTAATTACGCCAGGGATTGCCTTTTCTATAGTAAATAATTCAAAAAATAATTTTTTACTGTCGCAAATTTTAAGAGCGCCAGGGATTGCCTTTTCTATAGTAAATTTTCCAAAAAATAATTTTTTACTGTCGCAAATTTTAATTGCGCCAGGGATTGCCTTTTCTATAGTAAATTATTCAAAAAATTATTTTCTACTGTCGCAAATTTTAATTGCGCCAGGGATTGCCTTTTCTATAGTAAATTTTTCAAAAAATAATTTTTTACTATCGCAAGTTTTAATTGCGCCAGGGATTGCCTTTTCTACAGTAAATTATTCAAAAAATAATTTTCTACTGTCGCAAATTTTAATTACGCCAGGGATTGCCTTTTATATAGTAAATTTCTCACAAAATAATTTTATACTGTCGCAAATTTTAATTACGCCAGGGATTGCCTTTTCTATAGTAAATTATTCAAAAAATAATTTTCTACTGTCGCAAATTTTAATTGCGCCAGGGATTGCCTTTTCTACAGTAAATTTTTCAAAAAATAATTTTCTACTGTCGCAAATTTTAATTGCGTCAGGGATTGCCTTTTCTACAGTAAATTATTCAAAAAATAATTTTATACTGTCGCAAATTTTAATTACGCCAGGGATTGCCTTTTCTATAGTAAATTATTCAAAAAATAATTATTTACTGTCGCAAATTTTAATTGCGCCAGGGATTGCCTTTTCTATAGTAAATTATTCAAAAAATAATTTTCAACTGTCGCAAATTTTAATTACGCCAGGGATTGCCTTTTCTATAGTAAATTATTCAAAGAATAATTTTATACTGTCGCAAATTTTAAATATCCCAGGGATTGCCTTTTCTATAGTAAATTATTCAAAAAATAATTTTCTACTGTCGCAAATTTTAAATACGCCAGGGATTGCCTTTTCTATAGTAAATTATTCAAAAAATAATTTTCAACTGTCGCAAATTTTAATTGCGCCAGGGATTGCCTTTTCTACAGTAAATTATTCAAAAAATAATTTTATACTGTCGCAAATTTTAATTGCGCCAGGGATTGCCTTTTCTACAGTAAATTATTCAAAAAATAATTTTCTACTGTCGCAAATTTTAATTACGCCAGCGATTGCCTTTTATATAGTAAATTTTTCAAAAATTAATTTTATACTGTCGCAAATTTTAAATACGCCAGGGATTGCCTTTTCTATAGTAAATTATTCAAAAAATAATTTTATACTGTCGCAAATTTTAAATATCCCAGGAATTGCCTTTTCTATAGTAAATTATTCAAAAAATAATTTTCTACTGTCGCAAATTTTAAATACGTCAGGGATTGCCTTTTCTATAGTAAATTATTCAAATAATAATTTTCAACTGTCGCAAATTTTAATTACGCCAGGGATTGCCTTTTCTATAGTAAATTATTCAAAAAATAGTTTTTTACTGTCGCAAATTTTAAGTGCGCCAGGGATTGCCTTTTCTATAGTAAATTATTCAAAAAATAATTTTCTACTGTCGCAAATTTTAAATACGCCAGGGATTGCCTTTTCTATAGTAAATTATTCAAAAAATAATTTTCTACTGTCGCAAATTTTAAATACGCCAGGGATTGCCTTTTCTATAGTAAATTATTCAAAAAATAATTTTATACTGTCGCAAATTTTAATTACGCCAGGGATTGCCTTTTCTATAGTAAATTATTCAAAAAATAATTTTTTACTGTCGCAAAATTTAATTGCGCCAGGGATTGCCTTTTCTATAGTAAATTATTCAAAAAATAATTTTCAACTGTCGCAAATTTTAATTACGCCAGGGATTGCCTTTTATATGGTAAATTTTTCAAGAATTAATTTTATACTGTCGCAAATTTTAAGTGCGCCAGGGATTGCCTTTTCTATAGTAAATTTTGCAAAAAATAATTTTTTACTGTCGCAAATTTTAATTACGCCAGGGATTGCCTTTTCTATAGTAAATTATTCAAAAAATAATTTTTTACTATCGCAAGTTTTAATTGCGCCAGGGATTGCCTTTTCTACAGTAAATTATTCAAAAAATAATTTTCTACTGCCGCAAGTTTTAAATACGCCAGGGATTGCCTTTTCTATAGTAAATTATTCAAAAAATAATTTTCAACTGTCGCAAATTTTAATTACGCCAGGGATTGCCTTTTCTATAGTAAATTATTCAAAAAATAATTTTTTACTGTCGCAAATTTTAAGTGCGCCAGGGATTGCCTTTTCTATAGTAAATTTTGCAAAAAATAATTTTTTACTGTCGCAAATTTTAATTGCGCCAGGGATTGCCTTTTCTATAGTAAATTATTCAAAAAATAATTTTCTACTGTCGCAAATTTTAATTGCGCCAGGGATTGCCTTTTCTATAGTAAATTTTTCAAAAAATAATTTTATACTGTCGCAAATTTTAATTACGCCAGGGATTGCCTTTTCTATAGTAAATTATTCAAAAAATAATTTTTTACTGTCGCAAATTTTAATGGCGCCAGGGATTGCCTTTTCTATAGTAAATTATTCAAAAAATAATTTTCAACTGTCGCAAATTTTAATTACGCCAGGGATTGCCTTTTCTATAGTAAATTATTCAAAAAATAATTTTTACTGTCGCAAATTTTAAGTGTGCCAGGGATTGCCTTTTCTATAGTAAATTATTCAAAAAATAATTTTATACTGTCGCAAATTTTAATTACGCCAGGGATTGCATTTTCTATAGTAAATTATTCAAAAAATAATTTTCTACTGTCGCAAATTTTAAATATCCCAGGGATTGCCGTTTCTATAGTAAATTTCTCACAAAATAATTTTTTACTGTCGGAAATTTTAAGTGCGCCAGGGATTGCCTTTTCTATAGTAAATTATTCAAAAAATAATTTTCTACTGTCGCAAATTTTAATTGCGCCAGGGATTGCCTTTTCTATAGTAAATTATTCAAAAAATAATTTTCTACTGTCGCAAATTTTAATTTCGCCAGGGATTTCCTTTTCTATAGTAAATTATTCAAAAAATAATTTTTTACTGTCGCAAATTTTAATTACGCCAGGGATTGCCTTTTCTATAGTAAATTATTCAAAAAATAATTTTCTACTTTCGCAAATTTTAAATATCCCAGGGATTGCCTTTTCTATAGTAAATTTCTCACAAAATAATTTTTTACTGTCGCAAATTTTAATTGCGCCAGGGATTGCCTTTTCTACAGTAAATTATTCAAAAAATAATTTTTTACTGTCGCAAATTTTAATTACGCCAGGGATTGCCTTTTCTATAGTAAATTATTCAAAAAATAATTTTCTACTGTCGCAAATTTTAATTACGCCAGGGATTGCCTTTTCTATAGTAAATTATTCAAAAAATAATTTTTTACTGTCGCAAATTTTAATTGCGCCAGGGATTGCCTTTTCTATAGTAAATTATTCAAAAAATAATTTTCAACTGTCGCAAATTTTAATTACGCCAGGGATTGCCTTTTCTATAGTAAATTATTCAAAAAATAATTTTATACTGTCGCAAATTTTAATCACGCCAGGGATTGCCTTTTCTATAGTAAATTATTCAAAAAATAATTTTCTACTGTCGCAAATTTTAAATATCCCAGGGATTGCCTTTTCTATAATAAATTTCTCACAAATTAATTTTTTACTGTCGCAAATTTTAAGTGCGCCAGGGATTGCCTTTTCTATAGTAAATTATTCAAAAAATAGTTTTCTACTGTCGCAAATTTTAATTGCGCCAGGGATTGCCTTTTCTATAGTAAATTTTTCAAAAAATAATTTTATACTGTCGCAAATTTTAATTACGCCAGGGATTGCCTTTTCTATAGTAAATTATTCAAAAAATAATTTTCTACTGTCGCAAATTTTAATTGCGCCAGGGATTGCCTTTTCTATAGTAAATTATTCAAAAAATTATTTTCTACTGTCGCAAATTTTAATTACGCCAGGGATTGCCTTTTCTATAGTAAATTATTCAGCAAATAATTTTTTACTGTCGCAAATTTTAATTACGCCAGGGATTGCCTTTTCTATAGTAAATTATTCAAAAAATAATTTTCTACTGTCGCAAATTTTAATTACGCCAGGGGTTGCCTTTTCTATAGTAAATTATTCAAAAAATAATTTTTTACTCTCGCAAATTTTAATTGCGCCAGGGATTGCCTTTTCTACAGTAAATTATTCAAAAAATAATTTTCTACTGTCGCAAATTTTAATTACGCCAGGGATTGCCTTTTCTATAGTAAATTATTCAAAAAATAATTTTCTACTGTCGCAAATTTTAATTACGCCAGGGATTGCCTTTTCTATAGTAAATTATTCAAAAAATAATTTTTTACTGTCGCAAATTTTAATTGCGCCAGGGATTGCCTTTTCTATAGTAAATTACTCAAAAAATAATTTTCAACTGTCGCAAATTTTAATTACGCCAGGGATTGCCTTTTCTATAGTAAATTATTCAAAAAATAATTTTTTACTGTCGCAAATTTTAATTACGCCAGGGATTGCCTTTTCTATAGTAAATTATTCAAAAAATAATTTTTTACTGTCGCAAATTTTAAATATCCCAGGGATTGCCTTTTCTATAGTAAATTATTCAAAAAATAATTTTCTACTGTCGCAAATTTTAATTACGCCAGGGATTGCCTTTTCTATAGTAAATTATTCAAAAAATAATTTTTTACTCTCGCAAATTTTAATTGCGCCAGGGATTGCCTTTTCTACAGTAAATTATTCAAAAAATAATTTTCTACTGTCGCAAATTTTAATTACGCCAGGGATTGCCTTTTCTATAGTAAATTATTCAAAAAATAATTTTCTACTGTCGCAAATTTTAATTACGCCAGGGATTGCCTTTTCTATAGTAAATTATTCAAAAAATAATTTTTTACTGTCGCAAATTTTAATTGCGCCAGGGATTGCCTTTTCTATAGTAAATTACTCAAAAAATAATTTTCAACTGTCGCAAATTTTAATTACGCCAGGGATTGCCTTTTCTATAGTAAATTATTCAAAAAATAATTTTTTACTGTCGCAAATTTTAATTACGCCAGGGATTGCCTTTTCTATAGTAAATTATTCAAAAAATAATTTTTTACTGTCGCAAATTTTAAATATCCCAGGGATTGCCTTTTCTATAGTAAATTATTCAAAAAATAATTTTCTACTGTCGCAAATTTTAAATACGCCAGGGATTGCCTTTTCTATAGCAAATTATTCAAAAAATAATTTTATACCGTCGCAAATTTTAATTACGCCAGGGATTGCCTTTTCTATAGTAAATTATTCAAAAAATAATTTTTTACTGTCGCAAGTTTTAATTGCGCCAGGGATTGCCTTTTCTACAGTAAATTATTCAAAAAATAATATTCTACTGTCGCAAATTTTAAATACGCCAGGGATTGCCTTTTCTATAGCAAATTATTCAAAAAATAATTTTCAACTGTCGCAAATTTTAGTTACGCCAGGGATTGCCTTTTCTATAGTAAATTATTCAAAAAATAATTTTTTACTGTCGCAAATTTTAAGTGCGCCAGGGATTGCCTTTTCTATAGTAAATTTTGCAAAAAATAATTTTTTACTGTCGCAAATTTTAATTGCGCCAGGGATTGCCTTTTCTATAGTAAATTATTCAAAAAATAATTTTCTACTGTCGCAAATTTTAATTGCGCCAGGTATTGCCTTTTCTACAGTAAATTATTCAAAAAATAATTTTTTACTGTCGCAAATTTTAATTACGCCAGGGATTGCCTTTTCTATAGTAAATTATTCAAAAAATAATTTTCTACTGTCGCAAATTTTAATTACGCCAGGGATTGCCTTTTCTTTAGTAAATTATTCAAAAAATAATTTTTTACTGTCGAAAATTTTAAGTGCGCCAGGGATTGCCTTTTCTATAGTAAATTATTCAAAAAATAATTTTATACTGTCGCAAATTTTAATTACGCCAGGGATTGCCTTTTCTATAGTAAATTATTCAAAAAATAATTTTCTACTGTCGCAAATTTTAAATATCCCAGGGATTGCCTTTTCTATAGTAAATTTCTCACAAAATAATTTTTTACTGTCGCAAATTTTAAGTGCGCCAGGGATTGCCTTTTCTATAGTAAATTATTCAAAAAATAATTTTCTACTGTCGCAAATTTTAATTGCGCCAGGGATTGCCTTTTCTATAGTAAATTATTCAAAAAATAATTTTCTACTATCGCAAATTTTAATTACGCCAGGGATTGCCTTTTCTATAGTAAATTATTCAAAAAATAATTTTTTACTGTCGCAAATTTTAATTGCGCCAGGGATTGCCTTTTCTATAGTAAATTACTCAAAAAATAATTTTCAACTGTCGCAAATTTTAATTACGCCAGGGATTGCCTTTTCTATAGTAAATTATTCAAAAAATAATTTTTTACTGTCGCAAATTTTAATTACGCCAGGGATTGCCTTTTCTATAGTAAATTATTCAAAAAATAATTTTTTACTGTCGCAAATTTTAAATATCCCAGGGATTGCCTTTTCTATAGTAAATTATTCAAAAAATAATTTTCTACTGTCGCAAATTTTAATTACGCCAGGGATTGCCTTTTCTATAGTAAATTATTCAAAAAATAATTTTTTACTCTCGCAAATTTTAATTGCGCCAGGGATTGCCTTTTCTACAGTAAATTATTCAAAAAATAATTTTCTACTGTCGCAAATTTTAATTACGCCAGGGATTGCCTTTTCTATAGTAAATTATTCAAAAAATAATTTTCTACTGTCGCAAATTTTAATTGCGCCAGGGATTGCCTTTTCTACAGTAAATTATTCAAAAAATAATATTCTACTGTCGCAAATTTTAAATACGCCAGGGATTGCCTTTTCTATAGTAAATTATTCAAAAAATAATTTTCAACTGTCGCAAATTTTATTTACGCCAGGGATTGCCTTTTCTATAGTAAATTATTCAAAAAATAATTTTTTACTGTCGCAAATTTTAAGTGCGCCAGGGATTGCCTTTTCTATAGTAAATTTTGCATAAATAATTTTTTACTGTCGCAAATTTTAATTGCGCCAGGGATTGCCTTTTCTATAGTAAATTATTCAAAAAATAATTTTCTACTGTCGCAAATTTTAATTGCGCCAGGTATTGCCTTTTCTACAGTAAATTATTCAAAAAATAATTTTTTACTGTCGCAAATTTTAATTACGCCAGGGATTGCCTTTTCTATAGTAAATTATTCAAAAAAGAATTTTCTACTGTCGCAAATTTTAATTGCGCCAGGGATTGCCTTTTCTACAGTAAATTATTCAAAAAATAATATTCTACTGTCGCAAATTTTAAATACGCCAGGGATTGCCTTTTCTATAGCAAATTATTCAAAAAATAATTTTCAACTGTCGCAAATTTTAGTTACGCCAGGGATTGCCTTTTCTATAGTAAATTATTCAAAAAATAATTTTTTACTGTCGCAAATTTTAAGTGCGCCAGGGATTGCCTTTTCTATAGTAAATTTTGCAAAAAATAATTTTTTACTGTCGCAAATTTTAATTGCGCCAGGGATTGCCTTTTCTATAGTAAATTATTCAAAAAATAATTTTCTACGGTCGCAAATTTTAATTGCGCCAGGTATTGCCTTTTCTACAGTAAATTATTCAAAAAATAATTTTTTACTGTCGCAAATTTTAATTACGCCAGGGATTGCCTTTTCTATAGTAAATTATTCAAAAAATAATTTTCTACTGTCGCAAATTTTAATTACGCCAGGGATTGCCTTTTCTTTAGTAAATTATTCAAAAAATAATTTTTTACTGTCGAAAATTTTAAGTGCGCCAGGGATTGCCTTTTCTATAGTAAATTATTCAAAAAATAATTTTATACTGTCGCAAATTTTAATTACGCCAGGGATTGCCTTTTCTATAGTAAATTATTCAAAAAATAATTTTCTACTGTCGCAAATTTTAAATATCCCAGGGATTGCCTTTTCTATAGTAAATTTCTCACAAAATAATTTTTTACTGTCGCAAATTTTAAGTGCGCCAGGGATTGCCTTTTCTATAGTAAATTATTCAAAAAATAATTTTCTACTGTCGCAAATTTTAATTGCGCCAGGGATTGCCTTTTCTATAGTAAATTATTCAAAAAATAATTTTCTACTATCGCAAATTTTAATTACGCCAGGGATTGCCTTTTCTATAGTAAATTATTCAAAAAATAATTTTTTACTGTCGCAAATTTTAATTACGCCACGGATTGCCTTTTCTATAGTAAATTATTCAAAAAATAATTTTCTACTGTCGCAAATTTTAAATATCCCAGGGATTGCCTTTTCTATAGTAAATTTCTCACAAAATAATTTTTTACTGTCGCAAATTTTAATTGCGCCAGGGATTGCCTTTTCTACAGTAAATTATTCAAAAAATAATTTTCAACTGTCGCAAATTTTAATTACGCCAGGGATTGTCTTTTATATAGTAAATTTTTCAAAAATTAATTTTATACTGTCGCAAATTTTAAGTGCGCCAGGGATTGCCTTTTCTATAGTAAATTTTGCAAAAAATAATTTTTTACTGTCGCAAATTTTAATTACGCCAGGGATTGCATTTTCTGTAGTAAATTATTCAAAAAATAATTTTTTACTATCGCAAGTTTTAATTGCGCCAGGGATTGCCTTTTCTACAGTAAATTATTCAAAAAATAATATTCTACTGTCGCAAATTTTAAATACGCCAGGGATTGCCTTTTCTATAGTAAATTATTCAAAAAATAATTTTCAACTGTCGCAAATTTTAGTTACGCCAGGGATTGCCTTTTCTATAGTAAATTATTCAAAAAATAATTTTTTACTGTCGCAAATTTTAAGTGCGCCAGGGATTGCCTTTTCTATAGTAAATTTTGCATAAATAATTTTTTACTGTCGCAAATTTTAATTGCGCCAGGGATTGCCTTTTCTATAGTAAATTATTCAAAAAATAATTTTCTACTGTCGCAAATTTTAATTGCGCCAGGTATTGCCTTTTCTACAGTAAATTATTCAAAAAATAATTTTTTACTGTCGCAAATTTTAATTACGCCAGGGATTGCCTTTTCTATAGTAAATTATTCAAAAAAGAATTTTCTACTGTCGCAAATTTTAATTGCGCCAGGGATTGCGTTTTCTATAGTAAATTATTCAAAAAATAATTTTTTACTGTCGCAAATTTTAAGTGCGCCAGGGATTGCCTTTTCTATAGTAAATTATTCAAAAAATAATTTTATACTGTCGCAAATTTTAATTACGCCAGGGATTGCCTTTTCTATAGTAAATTATTCAAAAAATAATTTTCTACTGTCGCAAATTTTAAATATCCCAGGGATTGCCTTTTCTATAGTAAATTTCTCACAAAATAATTTTTTACTGTCGCAAATTTTAAGTGCGCCAGGGATTGCCTTTTCTATAGTAAATTATTCAAAAAATAATTTTCTACTGTCGCAAATTTTAATTGCGCCAGGGATTGCCTTTTCTGTAGTAAATTATTCAAAAAATAATTTTCTACTATCGCAAATTTTAATTACGCCAGGGATTGCCTTTTCTATAGTAAATTATTCAAAAAATAATTTTTTACTGTCGCAAATTTTAATTACGCCAGGGATTGCCTTTTCTATAGTAAATTATTCAAAAAATAATTTTCTACTGTCGCAAATTTTAAATATCCCAGGGATTGCCTTTTCTATAGTAAATTTCTCACAAAATAATTTTTTACTGTCGCAAATTTTAATTGCACCAGGGATTGCCTTTTCTACAGTAAATTATTCAAAAAATAATTTTTTACTGTCGCAAATTTTAATTACGCCAGGGATTGCCTTTTCTATAGTAAATTATTCAAAAAATAATTTTCTACTGTCGCAAATTTTAATTACGCCAGGGATTGCCTTTTCCATAGTAAATTATTCAAAAAATAATTTTTTACTGTCGCAAATTTTAATTACGCCACGGATTGCCTTTTCTATAGTAAATTATTCAAAAAATAATTTTTTACTGTCGCAAATTTTAAATATCCCAGGGATTGCGTTTTCTATAGTAAATTTTTCAAAAATTAATTTTATACTGTCGCTAATTTTAAGTACGCCAGGGATTGCCTTTTCTATAGTAAATTTTGCAAAAAATAATTTTTTACTGTCGCAAATTTTAATTACGCCAGGCATTGCCTTTTCTATAGTAAATTATTCAAAAAATAATTTTTTACTATCGCAAGTTTTAATTGCGCCAGGGATTGCCTTTTCTACAGTAAATTATTCAAAAAATAATTTTCTACTGTCGCAAATTTTAAATACGCCAGGGATTGCCTTTTCTATAGTAAATTATTCAAAAAATAATTTTCAACTGTCGCAAATTTTAATTACGCCAGGGATTGCCTTTTCTATAGTAAATTATTCAAAAAATAATTTTTTACTGTCGCAAATTTTAAATGCGCCAGGGATTGCCTTTTCTATAGTAAATTTTGCAAAAAATAATTTTTTACTGTCGCAAATTTTAATTACGCCAGGGATTGCCTTTTCTATAGTAAATTATTCAAAAAATAATTTTCTACTGTCGCAAATTTTAATTGCGCCAGGGATTGCCTTTTCTATAGTAAACTTTTCAAAAAATAATTTTTTACTTTCGCAAGTTTTAATTGCGCCAGGGATTGCCTTTTCTACAATAAATTATTCAAAAAATAATTTTCTACTCTCGCAAATTTTAATTACGCCAGGGATTGCCTTTTATATAGTAAATTTCTCACAAAATAATTTTATACTGTCGCAAATTTTAATTACGCCAGGGATTGCCTTTTCTATAGTAAATTATTCAAAAAAAAATTTTCTACTGTCGCAATATTTTAATTGCGCCAGGGATTGCCTTTTCTACAGTAAATTTTTCAAAAAATAATTTTCTACTGTCGCAAATTTTAATTGCGCCAGGGATTGCCTTTTCTACAGTAAATTATTCAAAAAATAATTTTATACTGTCGCAAATTTTAATTACGCCAGGGATTGCCTTTTCTATAGTAAATTATTCAAAAAATAATTTTTTACTGTCGCAAATTTTAATTGCGCCAGGGATTGCCTTTTCTATAGTAAATTATTCAAAAAATAATTTTCAACTGTCGCAAATTTTAATTACGCCAGGGATTGCCTTTTCTATAGTAAATTATTCAAAAAATAATTTTTTACTGTCGCAAATTTTAAGTGCGCCAGGGATTGCCTTTTCTATAGTAAATTATTCAAAAAATAATTTTATACTGTCGCAAATTTTAATTACGCCAGGGATTGCCTTTTCTATAGTAAATTATTCAAAAAATAATTTTCTACTGTCGCAAATTTTAAATATCCCAGGGATTGAATTTTCTATAGTAAATTTCTCACAAAATAATTTTTTACTGTCGCAAATTTTAAGTGCGCCAGGGATTGCCTTTTCTATAGTAAATTATTCAAAAAATTATTTTCTGCTGTCGCAAATTTTAATTGCGCCAGGGATTGCCTTTTCTATAGTAAATTATTCAAAAAATAATTTTCTACTGTCGCAAATTTTAATTACGCCAGGGATTGCCTTTTCTATAGTAAATTATTCAAAAAATAATTTTATACTGTCGCAAATTTTAATTACGCCAGGGATTGCCTTTTCTATAGTAAATTATTCAAAAAATAATTTTCAACTGTCGCAAATTTTAATTACGCCAGGGATTGCCTTTTCTATAGTAAATTATTCAAAAAATAATTTTCTACTGTCGCAAATTTTAATTGCGCCAGGGATTGCCTTTTCTATAGTAAATTATTCAAAAAATAATTTTCTACTGTCGCAAATTTTAATTGCGCCAGGGATTGCCTTTTCTATAGTAAATTATTCAAAAAATAATTTTCTACTGTCGCAAATTTTAATTGCGCCAGGGATTGCCTTTTCTATAGTAAATTATTCAAAAAATAATTTTCTACTGTCGCAAATTTTAATTACGCCAGGGATTGCCTTTTCTATAGTAAATTATTCAAAAAATAAGTTTCTACTGTCGCAAATTTTAATTTCGCCAGGGATTGCCTTTTCTATAGTAAATTATTCAAAAAATAATTTTCTACTGTCGCAAATTTTAAATATCCCAGGGATTGCCTTTTCTATAGTAAATTTCTCACAAAATAATTTTTTACTGTTGCAAATTTTAAGTGCGCCAGGGATTGCCTTTTCTATAGTAAATTTTTCAAAAAATAATTTTTTACTATCGCAAGTTTTAATTGCGCCAGGGATTGCCTTTTCTATAGTAAATTATTCAAAAAATAATTTTCTACTGTCGCAAATTTTAAATATCCCAGGGATTGCCTTTTCTATAGTAAATTTCTCACAAAATAATTTTTTACTGTTGCAAATTTTAAGTGCGCCAGGGATTGCCTTTTCTATAGTAAATTTTTCAAAAAATAATTTTTTACTATCGCAAGTTTTAATTGCGCCAGGGATTGCCTTTTCTACAGTAAATTATTCAAAAAATAATTTTCTACTGTCGCAAATTTTAATTACGCCAGGGATTGCCTTTTCTATAGTAAATTTCTCACAAAATAATTTTATGCTGTCGCAAATTTTAATTACGCCAGGGATTGCCTTTTCTATAGTAAATTATTCAAAAAATAATTTTCTACTGTCGCAATATTTTAATTGCGCCAGGGATTGCCTTTTCTACAGTAAATTTTTCAAAAAATAATTTTCTACTGTCGCAAATTTTAATTGCGCCAGGGATTGCCTTTTCTACAGTAAATTATTCAAAAAATAATTTTTTACTATCGCAAGTTTTAATTGCGCCAGGGATTGCCTTTTCTACAGTAAATTATTCAAAAAATAATTTTCTACTGTCGCAAATTTTAAATACGCCAGGGATTGAATTTTCTATAGTAAATTATTCAAAAAATAATTTTCAACTGTCGCAAATTTTAATTACGCCAGGGATTGCCTTTTCTATAGTAAATTATTCAAAAAATAATTTTTTACTGTCGCAAATTTTAAGTGCGCCAGGGATTGCCTTTTCTATAGTAAATTTTGCAAAAAATTATTTTTTATTGTCGCAAATTTTAATTACGCCAGGGATTGCCTTTTCTATAGTAAGTTATTCAAAAAATAATTTTCTACTGTCGCAAATTTTAATTGCGCCAGGGATTGCCTTTTCTATAGTAAATTTTTCAAAAAATAATTTTTTACTATCGCAAGTTTTAATTGCGCCAGGGATTGCCTTTTCTATAGTAAATTTCTCACAAAATAATTTTTTACTGTTGCAAATTTTAATTGCGCCAGGGATTGCCTTTTCTACAGTAAATTATTCAAAAAATAATTTTTTACTATCGCAAGTTTTAATTGCGCCAGGGATTGCCTTTTCTACAGTAAATTATTCAAAAAATAATTTTCTACTGTCGCAAATTTTAAATACGCCAGGGATTGAATTTTCTATAGTAAATTATTCAAAAAATAATTTTCAACTGTCGCAAATTTTAATTACGCCAGGGATTGCCTTTTCTATAGTAAATTATTCAAAAAATAATTTTTTACTGTCGCAAATTTTAAGTGCGCCAGGGATTGCCTTTTCTATAGTAAATTTTGCAAAAAATAATTTTTTATTGTCGCAAATTTTAATTACGCCAGGGATTGCCTTTTCTATAGTAAGTTATTCAAAAAATAATTTTCTACTGTCGCAAATTTTAATTGCGCCAGGGATTGCCTTTTCTATAGTAAATTTTTCAAAAAATAATTTTTTACTATCGCAAGTTTTAATTGCGCCAGGGATTGCCTTTTCTACAATAAATTATTCAAAAAATAATTTTCTACTGTCGCAAATTTTAATTACGCCAGGGATTGCTTTTATATAGTAAATTTCTCAGAAAATAATTTTCTACTGTCGCAAATTTTAATTACGCCAGGGATTGCCTTTTCTATAGTAAATTATTCAAAAAATAATTTTCTACTGTCGCAAATTTTAATTTCGCCAGGGATTGCCTTTTCTATAGTAAATTATTCAAAAAATAATTTTCTACTGTCGCAAATTTTAAATATCCCAGGGATTGCCTTTTCTATAATAAATTTCTCACAAAATAATTTTTTACTGTTGCAAATTTTAAGTGCGCCAAGGATTGCCTTTTCTATAGTAAATTTTTCAAAAAATAATTTTTTACTATCGCAAGTTTTAATTGCGCCAGGGATTGCCTTTTCTACAGTAAATTATTCAAAAAATAATTTTCTACTGTCGCAAATTTTAATTACGCCAGGAATTGCCTTTTCTATAGTAAATTTTTCAAAAAATAATTTTTTACTATCGCAAGTTTTAATTGCGCCAGGGATCGCCTTTTCTACAATAAATTATTCAAAAAATAATTTTCTACTGTCGCAAATTTAAATTACGCCAGGGATTGCCTTTTATATAGTAAATTTCTCACAAAATAATTTTATGCTGTCGCAAATTTTAATTACGCCAGGGATTGCCTTTTCTATAGTAAATTATTCAAAAAATAATTTTCTACTGTCGCAATATTTTAATTGCGCCAGGGATTGCCTTCTCTACAGTAAATTTTTCAAAAAATAATTTTCTACTGTCGCAAATTTTAATTGCGCCAGGGATTGCCTTTTCTACAGTAAATTATTCAAAAAATAATTTTTTACTATCGCAAGTTTTAATTGCGCCAGGGATTGCCTTTTCTACAGTAAATTATTCAAAAAATAATTTTCTACTGTCGCAAATTTTAAATACGCCAGGGATTGAATTTTCTATAGTAAATTATTCAAAAAATAATTTCAACTGTCGCAAATTTTAATTACGACAGGGATTGCCTTTTCTATAGTAAATTATTCAAAAAATAATTTTTTACTGTCGCAAATTTTAAGTGCGCCAGGGATTGCCTTTTCTATAGTAAATTTTGCAAAAAATAATTTTTTATTGTCGCAAATTTTAATTACGCCAGGGATTGCCTTTTCTATAGTAAGTTATTCAAAAAATAATTTTCTACTGTCGCAAATTTTAATTGCGCCAGGGATTGCCTTTTCTATAGTAAATTTTTCAAAAAATAATTTTTTACTATCGCAAGTTTTAATTGCGCCAGGGATTGCCTTTTCTACAATAAATTATTCAAAAAATAATTTTCTACTGTCGCAAATTTTAATTACGCCAGGGATTGCTTTTATATAGTAAATTTCTCAGAAAATAATTTTATACTGTCGCAAATTTTAATTACGCCAGGGATTGCCTTTTCTATAGTAAATTATTCAAAAAATAATTTTCTACTGTCGCAATATTTTAATTGCGCCAGGGATTGCCTTTTCTACAGTAAATTTTTCAAAAAATAATTTTCTACTGTCGCAAATTTTAATTGCGCCAGGGATTGCCTTTTCTACAGTAAATTATTCAAAAAATAATTTTATACTGTCGCAAATTTTAATTACGCCAGGGATTGCCTTTTCTATAGTAAATTATTCAAAAAATAATTTTCTACTGTCGCAAATTTTAAATATCCCAGGGATTGCCTTTTCTATAGTAAATTTCTCACAAAATAATTTTTTACTGTCGCAAATTTTAAGTGCGCCAGGGATTGCCTTTTCTATAGTAAATTATTCAAAAAATAATTTTCTACTCTCGCAAATTTTAATTGCGCCAGGGATTGCCTTTTCTATAGTAAATTATTCAAAAAATAATTTTCTACTGTCGCAAATTTTAATTACGCCAGGGATTGCCTTTTCTATAGTAAATTATTCAAAAAATAATTTTATACTGTCGCAAATTTTAATTACGCCAGAGATTGCCTTTTCTATAGTAAATTATTCAAAAAATAATTTTCAACTGTCGCAAATTTTAATTACGCCAGGGATTGCCTTTTCTATAGTAAATTATTCAAAAAATAATTTTCTACTGTCGCAAATTTTAATTGCGCCAGGGATTGCCTTTTCTATAGTAAATTATTCAAAAAATAATTTTCTACTGTTGCAAATTTTAATTGCGCCAGGGATTGCCTTTTCTATAGTAAATTATTCAAAAAATAATTTTCTACTGTCGCAAATTTTAATTGCGCCAGGGATTGCCTTTTCTATAGTAAATTATTCAAAAAATAATTTTCTACTGTCGCAAATTTTAATTACGCCAGGGATTGCCTTTTCTATAGTAAATTATTCAAAAAATAATTTTTTACTGTCGCAAATTTTAAGTGCGCCAGGGATTGCCTTTTCTATAGTAAATTATTCAAAAAATAATTTTATACTGTCGCAAATTTTAATTACGCCAGGGATTGCCTTTTCTATAGTAAATTATTCAAAAAATAATTTTCTACTGTCGCAAATTTTAAATATCCCAGGGATTGCCTTTTCTATAGTAAATTTCTCACAAAATAATTTTTTACTGTCGCAAATTTTAAGTGCGCCAGGGATTGCCTTTTCTATAGTAAATTATTCAAAAAATAATTTTCTACTGTCGCAAATTTTAATTGCGCCAGGGTTTGCCTTTTCTATAGTAAATTATTCAAAAAATAATTTTCTACTGTCGCAAATTTTAATTACCCCAGGAATTGCCTTCTCTATAGTAAATTACTCAAAAAATAATTTTCTACTGTCGCAAATTTTAATTACGACAGGGATTGCCTTTTCTATAGTAAATTATTCAAAAAATAATTTTCTACTGTCGCAAATTTTAAATATCCCAGGGATTGCCTTTTCTATAGTAAATTTCTCACAAAATAATTTTTTACTGTCGCAAATTTTAAGTGCGCCAGGGATTGCCTTTTCTATAGCAAAATTTTTCAAAAAATAATTTTTTACTATCGCAAGTTTTAATTGCGCCAGGGATTGCCTTTTCTACAGTAAATTATTCAAAAAATAATTTTTTACTGTCGCAAATTTTAATTACGCCAGGGATTGCCTTTTATATAGTAAATTATTCAAAAAATAATTTTATACTGTCGCAAATTTTAATTACGCCAGAGATTGCCTTTTCTATAGTAAATTATTCAAAAAATAATTTTCAACTGTCGCAAATTTTAATTACGCCAGGGATTGCCTTTTCTATAGTAAATTATTCAAAAAATAATTTTCTACTGTCGCAAATTTTAATTGCGCCAGGGATTGCCTTTTCTATAGTAAATTATTCAAAAAATAATTTTCTACTGTCGCAAATTTTAATTGCGCCAGGGATTGCCTTTTCTATAGTAAATTATTCAAAAAAAAATTTTCTACTGTCGCAAATTTTAATTGCGCCAGGGATTGCCTTTTCTATAGTAAATTATTCAAAAAATAATTTTCTACTATCGCAAATTTTAATTATGCCAGGGATTGCCTTTTCTATAGTAAATTATTCAAAAAATAATTTTCTACTGTCGCAAATTTTAATTACGCCAGGGATTGCCTTTTCTATAGTAAATTATTCAAAAAATAATTTTCTACTGTCGCAAATTTTAAATATCCCAAGGATTGCCTATTCTATAGTAAATTTCTCACAAAATAATTTTTTACTGTCGCAAATTTTAAGTGCGCCAGGGATTGCCTTTTCTATAGTAAATTTTTCAAAAAATAATTTTTTACTATTGCAAGTTTTAATTCGCCAGGGATTGCCTTTTCTACAGTAAATTATTCAAAAAATAATTTTCTACTGTCGCAAATTTTAATTACGCCAGGGATTGCCTTTTATATAGTAAATTTCTCACAAAATAATTTTATACTGTCGCAAATTTTAATTACGCCAGGGATTGCCTTTTCTATAGTAAATTATTCAAAAAATAATTTTCTACTGTCGCAAATTTTAATTGCGCCAGGGATTGCCTTTTCTACAGTAAATTTTTCAAAAAATAATTTTCTACTGTCGCAAATTTTAATTGCGCCAGGGATTGCCTTTTCTACAGTAAATTATTCAAAAAATAATTTTATACTGTCGCAAATTTTAATTACGCCAGGGATTGCCTTTTCTATAGTAAATTATTCAAAAAATAATTTTTTACTGTCGCAAATTTTAATTGCGCCAGGGATTGCCTTTTCTATAGTAAATTATTCAAAAAATAATTTTCAACTGTCGCAAATTTTAATTACGCCAGGGATTGCCTTTTCTATAGTAAATTATTCAAAAAATAATTTTTTACTGTCGCAAATTTTAAGTGCGCCAGGGATTGCCTTTTCTATAGTAAATTATTCAAAAAATAATTTTATACTGTCGCAAATTTTAATTACGCCAGGGATTGCCTTTTCTATAGTAAATTATTCAAAAAATAATTTTCTACTGTCGCAAAGTTTAAATATCCCAGGGATTGCCTTTTCTATAGTAAATTTCTCACAAAATAATTTTTTACTGTCGCAAATTTTAAGTGCGCCAGGGATTGCCTTTTCTATAGTAAATTATTCAAAAAATAATTTTCTACTGTCGCAAATTTTAATTGCGCCAGGGTTTGCCTTTTCTATAGTAAATTATTCAAAAAATAATTTTCTACTGTCGCAAATTTTAATTACGCCAGGAATTGCCTTTTCTATAGTAAATTACTCAAAAAATAATTTTCTACTGTCGCAAATTTTAATTACGACAGGGATTGCCTTTTCTATAGTAAATTATTCAAAAAATAATTTTCTACTGTCGCAAATTTTAAATATCCCAGGGATTGCCTTTTCTATAGTAAATTTCTCACAAAATAATTTTTTACTGTCGCAAATTTTAAGTGCGCCAGGGATTGCCTTTTCTATAGCAAAATTTTTCAAAAAATAATTTTTTACTATCGCAAGTTTTAATTGCGCCACGGATTGCCTTTTCTACAGTAAATTATTCAAAAAATAATTTTCTACTGTCGCAAATTTTAATTACGCCAGGGATTGCCTTTTATATAGTAAATTTCTCACAAAATAATTTTATACTGTCGCAAATTTTAATTACGCCAGGGATTGCCTTTTCTATAATAAATTATTCAAACAATAATTTTCTACTGTCGCAAATTTTAATTGCGCCAGGGATTGCCTTTTCTATAGTAAATTTCTCACAAAATAATTTTTTACTGTCGCAAATTTTAAGTGCGCCAGGGATTGCCTTCTCTATAGTAAATTATTCAAAAAATAATTTTATACTGTCGCGAATTTTAATTACGCCAGGGATTGCCTTTTCTATAGTAAACTATTCAAAAAATAATTTTCTACTGTCGCAAATTTTAAATATCCCAGGGATTGCCTTTTCTAAAGTAAATTTCTCGCAAAATAATTTTTTACTGTCGCAAATTTTAATTACGCCAGGGATTGCCTTTTCTATAGTAAATTATTCAAAAAATAATTTTTTACTGTCGCAAATTTTAAGTGCTCCAGGGATTGCCTTTTCTATAGTAAATTATTCAAAAAATAATTTTATACTGTCGCAAATTTTAATTACGCCAGGGATTGCCTTTTCTATAGTAAATTATTCAAAAAATAATTTTCTACTGTCGCAAATTTTAAATATCCCAGGGATTGCCTTTTATATAGTAAATTTCTCACAAAATAATTTTATACTGTCGCAAATTTTAATTACGCCAGGGATTGCCTTTTCTATAATAAATTATTCAAACAATAATTTTCTACTGTCGCAAATTTTAATTGCGCCAGGGATTGCCTTTTCTATAGTAAATTTCTCACAAAATAATTTTTTACTGTCGCAAATTTTAAGTGCGCCAGGGATTGCCTTTTCTATAGTAAATTATTCAAAAAATAATTTTATACTGTCGCGAATTTTAATTACGCCAGGGATTGCCTTTTCTATAGTAAACTATTCAAAAAATAATTTTCTACTGTCGCAAATTTTAAATATCCCAGGGATTGCCTTTTCTAAAGTAAATTTCTCGCAAAATAATTTTTTACTGTCGCAAATTTTAATTACGCCAGGGATTGCCTTTTCTATAGTAAATTATTCAAAAAATAATTTTTTACTGTCGCAAATTTTAAGTGCGCCAGGGATTGCCTTTTCTATAGTAAATTATTCAAAAAATAATTTTATACTGTCGCAAATTTTAATTACGCCAGGGATTGCCTTTTCTATAGTAAATTATTCAAAAAATAATTTTCTACTGTCGCAAATTTTAAATATCCCAGGGATTGCCTTTTCTATAGTAAATTTCTCACAAAATAATTTTTTACTGTCGCAAATTTTAAGTGCGCCAGGGATTGCCTTTTCTATAGTAAATTATTCAAAAAATAATTTTCTACTGTCGCAAATTTTAATTGCGCCAGGGTTTGCCTTTTCTATAGTAAATTATTCAGAAAATAATTTTCTACTGTCGCAAATTTTAATTACGCCAGGAATTGCCTTTTCTATAGTAAATTACTCAAAAAATAATTTTCTACTGTCGCAAATTTTAATTACGACAGGGATTGCCTTTTCTATAGTAAATTATTCAAAAAATAATTTTCTACTGTCGCAAATTTTAAATATCCCAGGGATTGCCTTTTCTATAGTAAATTTCTCACAAAATAATTTTTTACTGTCGCAAATTTTAAGTGCGCCAGGGATTGCCTTTTCTATAGCAAAATTTTTCAAAAAATAATTTTTTACTATCGCAAGTTTTAATTGCGCCAGGGATTGCCTTTTCTACAGTAAATTATTCAAAAAATAATTTTCTACTGTCGCAAATTTTAATTACGCCAGGGATTGCCTTTTATATAGTAAATTTCTCACAAAATAATTTTATACTGTCGCAAATTTTAATTACGCCAGGGATTGCCTTTTCTATAGTAAATTATTCAAACAATAATTTTCTACTGTCGCAAATTTTAATTGCGCCAGGGATTGCCTTTTCTATAGTAAATTTCTCACAAAATAATTTTTTACTGTCGCAAATTTTAAGTGCGCCAGGGATTGCCTTTTCTATAGTAAATTATTCAAAAAATAATTTTATACTGTCGCGAATTTTAATTACGCCAGGGATTGCCTTTTCTATAGTAAATTATTCAAAAAATAATTTTCTACTGTCGCAAATTTTAAATATCCCAGGGATTGCCTTTTCTAAAGTAAATTTCTCGCAAAATAATTTTTTACTGTCGCAAATTTTAAGTGCGCAAGGGATTGCCTTTTCTATAGTAAATTATTCAAAAAATAATTTTCAACTGTCGCAAATTTTAATTACGCCAGGGATCGCCTTTTCTATAGTAAATTATTCAAAAAATAATTTTTTACTGTCGCAAATTTTAAGTGCGCCAGGGATTGCCTTTTCTATAGTAAATTATTCAAAAAATAATTTTATACTGTCGCAAATTTTAATTACGCCAGGGATTGCCTTTTCTATAGTAAATTATTCAAAAAATAATTTTCTACTGTCGCAAATTTTAAATATCCCAGGGATTGCCTTTTCTATAGTAAATTTCTCACAAAATAATTTTTTACTGTCGCAAATTTTAAGTGCGCCAGGGATTGCCTTTTCTATAGTAAATTATTCAAAAAATAATTTTCTACTGTCGCAAATTTTAATTGCGCCAGGTATTGCCTTTTCTATAGTAAATTATTCAAAAAATAATTTTCTACTGTCGCAAATTTTAATTGCGCCAGGGATTGCCTTTTCTATAGTAAATTATTCAAAAAATAATTTTCTACTGTCGCAAATTTTAATTTCGCCAGGGATTGCCTTTTCTATAGTAAATTATTCAAAAAATAATTTTCTATTGTCGCAAATTTTAATTACGCCAGGGATTGCCTTTTCTATAGTAAATTATTCAAAAAATAATTTTCTATTGTCGCAAATTTTAAATATCCCAGGGATTGCCTTTTCTATAGTAAATTTCTCACAAAATAATTTTTTACTGTCGCAAATTTTAAGTGCGCCAGGGATTGCCTTTTCTACAATAAATTATTCAAAAAATAATTTTCTACTGTCGCAAATTTTAATTGCGCCAGGGATTGCCTTTTCTACAGTAAATTTTTCAAAATATTAATTTTTTATTGTCGAAAATTTTAATTACGCCAGGGATTGCCTTTTCTATAGTAAATTATTCAAAAAATAATTTTCTACTGTCGCAAATTTTAAATATCCCAGGGATTGCTTTTCTATAGTAAATTTCTCACAAAATAACTTTTTACTGTCGCAAATTTTAAGCGCGCCCGGGAATGGCTTTTCTATAGTAAATTATTCAAAAAATAATTTTCTACTGTCGCAAATTTTAATTGCGCCAGGGATTGCCTTTTCTACAGCAAATTTTTCGAAAAATAATTTTCTACTGTCGCAAATTTTAATTGCGCCAGGGATTGCCTTTTCTACAGTAAATTATTCAAAAAATAATTTTCTACTGTCGCAAATTTTAATTGCGCCAGGGATTGCCTTTTCTACAGTAAATTTTTCAAAATATTAATTTTTTATTGTCGAAAATTTTAATTACGCCAGGGATTGCCTTTTCTATAGTAAATTATTCAAAAAATAATTTTCAACTGTCGCAAATTTTAATTGCGCCAGGGATTGCCTTTTCTATAGTAAATTATTCAAAAAATAATTTTATACTGTCGCAAATTTTAATTATGCCAGGGATTGCCTTTTCTATAGTAAATTATTCAAAAAATAATTTTTTACTGTTGCAAATTTTAAGTGCGCCAGGGATTGCCTTTTCTATAGTAAATTATTCAAAAAATAATTTTTTACTGTCGCAAATTTTAATTACGCCAGGGATTGCCTTTTCTATAGTAAATTATTCAAAAAATAATTTTCTACTGTCGCAAATTTTAATTGCGCCAGGAATTGCCTTTTCTATAGTAAATTATTCAAAAAATAATTTTTTACTGTCGAAAATTTTAAGTGCGCCAGGGATTGCCTTTTCTATAGTAAATTATTCAAAAAATAATTTTATACTGTCGCAAATTTTAATTACGCCAGGGATTGCCTTTTCTATAGTAAATTTTGCAAAAAATAATTTTTTACTGTCACAAATTTTAATTGCGCCAGGGATTGCCTTTTCTATAGTAAATTATTCAAAAAATAATTTTCAACTGTCGCAAATTTTAATTACGCCAGGGATTGCCTTTTCTATAGTAAATTATTCAAAAAATAATTTTTTACTGTCGCAAATTTTAAGTGCGCCAGGGATTGCCTTTTCTATAGTAAATTTTGCAAAAAATAATTTTTTACTGTCGCAAATTTTAAGTGCGCCAGGGATTGCCTTTTCTATAGTAAATTATTCAAAAAATAATTTATTACTGTCGCAAATTTTAAGTGCGCCAGGGATTGCCTTTTCTATAGTAAATTATTCAAAAAATAATTTTTTACTGTCGCAAATTTTTATTTCGCCAGGGATTGCCTTTTCTATAGTAAATTATTCAAAAAATAATTTTCTACTGTCGCAAATTTTAATTGCGCCAGGGATTGCCTTTTCTATAGTAAATTATTCAAAAAATAATTTTCTACTCTCGCAAATTTTAACTACGCCAGGGATTGCCTTTTCTATAGTAAATTATTCAAAAAATAATTTTTTACTGTCGCAAATTTTAAGTGCGCCAGGGATTGCCTTTTCTATAGTAAATTATTCAAAAAATAATTTTCTACTGTCGAAAATTTTAATTACGCCAGGGATTGGCTTTTCTATAGTAAATTATTCAAAACATAATTTTTTACTGTCGCAAATTTTAATTACGCCAGGGATTGCCTTTTCTATAGTAAATTATTCAAAAAATAATTTTTTACTGTCGCAAATTTTAAATATCCCAGGCATTGCCTTTTCTATAGTAAATTATTCAAAAAATAATTTTTTACTGTCGCAAATTTTAATTACGCCAGGGATTGCCTTTTCTATAGTAAATTATTCAAAAAATAATTTTCAACTGTCGCAAATTTTAATTGCGCCAGGGATTGCCTTTTCTATAGTAAATTATTCAAAAAATAATTTTATACTGTCGCAAATTTTAATTACGCAAGGGATTGCCTTTTCTATAGTAAATTATTCAAAAAATAATTTTCTACTGTCGCAAATTTTAATTACGCCAGGGATGGCCTTTTCTATAGTAAATTATTCAAAAAATAATTTTCTACTGTCGCAAATTTTAATTGCGCCAGGGATTGCCTTTTCTATAGTAAATTATTCAAAAAATAATTTTATACTGTCGCAAATTTTAATTACGCCAGGGATTGCCTTTTCTATTGTAAATTATTCAAAAAATAATTTTTTACTGTCGCAAATTTTAAGTGCGCCAGGGATTGCCTTTTCTATAGTAAATTTTGCAACAAATAATTTTTTACTGTCGCAAATTTTAAGTGCGCCAGGGATTGCCTTTTCTATAGTAAATTATTCAAAAAATAATGTTATACTGTCGCAAATATTAATTACGCCAGGGATTGCCTTTTCTATAGTAAATTATTCAAAAAATAATTTTCTACTGTCGCAAATTTTAAATATCCCAGGGATTGCCTTTTCTATAGTAAATTATTCAAAAAATAATTTTATACTCTCGCAAATTTTATTTACGCCAGGGATTGCCTTTTCTATAGTAAATTATTCAAAAAATAATTTTCTACTGTCGCAAATTTTAAATATCCCAGGGATTGGCTTTTCTATAGTTAATTTCTCACAAAATAATTTTTTACTGTCGCAAATTTTAAGTGCGCCAGGGATTGCCTTTCTATAGTAAATTATTCAAAAAATAACTTTATACTGTCGCAAATTTTATTTACGCCAGGGATTGCCTTTTCTATAGTAAATTATTCAAAAAATAATTTTCTACTGTCGCAAATTTTAATTGCACCAGGGATTGCCTTTTCTATAGTAAATTATTCAAAAAATAATTTTCTACTGTCGCAAATTTTAATTACGCCAGGGATTGCCTTTTCTATAGTAAATTATTCAAAAAATAATTTTATACTGTCGCAAATTTTAATTACGCCAGGGATTGCCTTTTCTATAGTAAATTATTCAAAAAATAATTTTCAACTGTCGCAAATTTTAATTACGCCAGGGATTGCCTTTTCTATAGTAAATTATTCAAAAAATAATTTTCTACTGTCGCAAATTTTAATTGCGCCAGGGATTGCCTTTTCTATAGTAAATTATTCAAAAAATAATTTTCTACTGTCGCAAATTTTAATTGCGCCAGGGATTGCCTTTTCTATAGTAAATTATTCAAAAAATAATTTTCTATTGTCGCAAATTTTAATTACGCCAGGGATTGGCTTTTCTATAGTAAATTATTCAAAAAATAATTTTCTACTGTCGCAAATTTTAATTACGCCAGGGATTGCCTTTTCTATAGTAAATTATTCAAAAAATAATTTTCTACTGTCGCAAATTTTAAATATCCCAGGAATTGCCTTTTCTATAGTAAATTTCTCAAAAAATAATTTTTTACTGTCGCAAATTTTAAGTGCGCCAGGGATTGCCTTTTCTATAGTAAATTATTCAAAAAATAATTTTCAACTGTCGCAAATTTTAAGTGCGCCAGGGATTGCCTTTTCTATAGTAAATTATTCAAAAAATAATTTTATACTGTCGCAAATTTTAATTACGCCAGGGATTGCCTTTTCTATAGTAAATTATTCAAAAAATAATTTTCTACTGTCGCAAATTTTAATTACGCCAGGGATTGCCTTTTCTATAGTAAATTATTCAAAAAATAATTTTCTACTGTCGCAAATTTTAAATATCCCAGGGATTGCCTTTTCTATAGTAAATTTCTCAAAAAATAATTTTTTACTGTCGCAAATTTTAATTACGCCAGGGATTGCCTTTTCTATAGTAAATTTTGCAAAAAATAATTTTTTACTGTCACAAATTTTAATTGCGCCAGGGATTGCCTTTTCTATAGTAAATTATTCAAAAAATAATTTTCAACTGTCGCAAATTTTAATTACGCCAGGGATTGCCTTTTCTATAGTAAATTATTCAAAAAATAATTTTTTACTGTCGCAAATTTTAAGTGCGCCAGGGATTGCCTTTTCTATAGCAAATTTTGCAAAAAATAATTTTTTACTGGCGCAAATTTTAAGTGCGCCAGGGATTGCCATTTCTATAGTAAATTATTCAAAAAATAATTTTCTACTGTCGCAAATTTTAATTACGCCAGGGATTGCCTTTTCTATAGTAAATTATTCAAAAAATAATTTTCTACTCTCGCAAATTTTAACTACGCCAGGGATTGCCTTTTCTATAGTAAATTATTCAAAAAATAATTTTTTACTGTCGCAAATTTTAAGTGCGCCAGGGATTGCCTTTTCTATAGTAAATTATTCAAAAAATAATTTTCTACTGTCGCAAATTTTAATTACGCCAGGGATTGGCTTTTCTATAGTAAATTATTCAAAACATAATTTTTTACTGTCGCAAATTTTAATTACGCCAGGGATTGCCTTTTCTATAGTAAATTATTCAAAAAATAATTTTTTACTGTCGCAAATTTTAAATATCCCAGGGATTGCCTTTTCTATAGTAAATTATTCAAAAAATAATTTTTTACTGTCGCAAATTTTAATTACGCCAGGGATTGCCTTTTCTATAGTAAATTATTCAAAAAATAATTTTCAACTGTCGCAAATTTTAATTGCGCCAGGGATTGCCTTTTCTATAGTAAATTATTCAAAAAATAATTTTATACTGTCGCAAATTTTAATTACGCAAGGGATTGCCTTTTCTATAGTAAATTATTCAAAAAATAATTTTCTACTGTCGCAAATTTTAATTACGCCAGGGATGGCCTTTTCTATAGTAAATTATTCAAAAAATAATTTTCTACTGTCGCAAATTTTAATTGCGCCAGGGATTGCCTTTTCTATAGTAAATTATTCAAAAAATAATTTTATACTGTCGCAAATTTTAATTACGCCAGGGATTGCCTTTTCTATTGTAAATTATTCAAAAAATAATTTTTTACTGTCGCAAATTTTAAGTGCGCCAGGGATTGCCTTTTCTATAGTAAATTTTGCAACAAATAATTTTTTACTGTCGCAAATTTTAAGTGCGCCAGGGATTACCTTTTCTATAGTAAATTATTCAAAAAATAATTTTATACTGTCGCAAATATTAATTACGCCAGGGATTGCCTTTTCTATAGTAAATTATTCAAAAAATAATTTTCTACTGTCGCAAATTTTAAATATCCCAAGGATTGCCTTTTCTATAGTAAATTATTCAAAAAATAATTTTATACTGTCGCAAATTTTATTTACGCCAGGGATTGCCTTTTCTATAGTAAATTATTCAAAAAATAATTTTCTACTGTCGCAAATTTTAAATATCCCAGGGATTGGCTTTTCTATAGTTAATTTCTCACAAAATAATTTTTTACTGTCGCAAATTTTAAGTGCGCCAGGGATTGCCTTTCTATAGTAAATTATTCAAAAAATAATTTTATACTGTCGCAAATTTTATTTACGCCAGGGATTGCCTTTTCTATAGTAAATTATTCAAAAAATAATTTTCTACTGTCGCAAATTTTAATTGCGCCAGGGATTGCCTTTTCTATAGTAAATTATTCAAAAAATAATTTTATACTGTCGCAAATTTTAATTACGCCAGGGATTGCCTTTTCTATAGTAAATTATTCAAAAAATAATTTTATACTGTCGCAAATTTTAATTACGCCAGGGATTGCCTTTTCTATAGTAAATTATTCAAAAAATAATTTTCAACTGTCGCAAATTTTAATTACGCCAGGGATTGCCTTTTCTATAGTAAATTATTCAAAAAATAATTTTTTACTGTCGCAAATTTTAATTACGCCAGGGATGGCCTTTTCTATAGTAAATTATTCAAAAAATAATTTTCTACTGTCGCAAATTTTAATTGCGCCAGGGATTGCCTTTTCTATAGTAAATTATTCAAAAAATAATTTTATACTGTCGCAAATTTTAATTACGCCAGGGATTGCCTTTTCTATTGTAAATTATTCAAAAAATAATTTTTTACTGTCGCAAATTTTAAGTGCGCCAGGGATTGCCTTTTCTATAGTAAATTTTGCAACAAATAATTTTTTACTGTCGCAAATTTTAAGTGCGCCAGGGATTGCCTTTTCTATAGTAAATTATTCAAAAAATAATTTTATACTGTCGCAAATATTAATTACGCCAGGGATTGCCTTTTCTATAGTAAATTATTCAAAAAATAATTTTCTACTGTCGCAAATTTTATATATCCCAAGGATTGCCTTTTCTATAGTAAATTATTCAAAAAATAATTTTATACTGTCGCAAATTTTATTTACGCCAGGAATTGCCTTTTCTATAGTAAATTATTCAAAAAATAATTTTCTACTGTCGCAAATTTTAAATATCCCAGGGATTGGCTTTTCTATAGTTAATTTCTCACAAAATAATTTTTTACTGTCGCAAATTTTAAGTGCGCCAGGGATTGCCATTCTATAGTAAATTATTCAAAAAATAATTTTATACTGTCGCAAATTTTATTTACGCCAGGGATTGCCTTTTCTATAGTAAATTATTCAAAAAATAATTTTCTACTGTCGCAAATTTTAATTGCGCCAGGGATTGCCTTTTCTATAGTAAATTATTCAAAAAATAATTTTATACTGTCGCAAATTTTAATTACGCCAGGGATTGCCTTTTCTATAGTAAATTATTCAAAAAATAATTTTATACTGTCGCAAATTTTAATTACGCCAGGGATTGCCTTTTCTATAGTAAATTATTCAAAAAATAATTTTCAACTGTCGCAAATTTTAATTACGCCAGGGATTGCCTTTTCTATAGTAAATTATTCAAAAAATAATTTTCTACTGTCGCAAATTTTAATTGCGCCAGGGATTGCCTTTTCTATAGTAAATTATTCAAAAAATAATTTTCTACTGTCGCAAATTTTAATTGCGCCAGGGATTGCCTTTTTTATAGTAAATTATTCAAAAAATAATTTTCTACTGTCGCAAATTTTAATTACGCCAGGGATTGCCTTTTCTATAGTAAATTATTCAAAAAATAATTTTCTACTGTCGCAAATTTTAATTACGCCAGGGATTGCCTTTTCTATAGTAAATTATTCAAAAAATAATTTTCTACTGTCGCAAATTTTAAATATCCCAGGGATTGCCTTTTCTATAGTAAGTTTCTCAAAAAATAATTTTTTACTGTCGCAAATTTTAAGTGCGCCAGGGATTGCTTTTCTATAGTAAATTATTCAAAAAATAATTTTCAACTGTCGCAAATTTTAATTGCGCCAGGGATTGCCTTTTCTATAGTAAATTATTCAAAAAATAATTTTCTACTGTCGCAAATTTTAATTGCGCCAGGGATTGCCTTTTCTATAGTAAATTATTCAAAAAATAATTTTCTACTGTCGCAAATTTTAATTACGCCAGGGATTGCCTTTTCTATAGTAAATTATTCAAAAAATAATTTTCTACTGTCGCAAATTTTAATTACGCCAGGGATTGCCTTTTCTATAGTAAATTATTCAAAAAATAATTTTCTACTGTCGCAAATTTTAAATATCCCAGGGATTGGCTTTTCTATAGTTAATTTCTCACAAAATAATTTTTTACTGTCGCAAATTTTAAGTGCGCCAGGGATTGCCTTTCTATAGTAAATTATTCAAAAAATAATTTTATACTGTCGCAAATTTTATTTACGCCAGGGATTGCCTTTTCTATAGTAAATTATTCAAAAAATAATTTTCTACTGTCGCAAATTTTAATTGCGCCAGGGATTGCCTTTTCTATAGTAAATTATTCAAAAAATAATTTTCTACTGTCGCAAATTTTAATTACGCCAGGGATTGCCTTTTCTATAGTAAATTATTCAAAAAATAATTTTATACTGTCGCAAATTTTAATTACGCCAGGGATTGCCTTTTCTATAGTAAATTATTCAAAAAATAATTTTCAACTGTCGCAAATTTTAATTACGCCAGGGATTGCCTTTTCTATAGTAAATTATTCAAAAAATAATTTTCTACTGTCGCAAATTTTAATTGCGCCAGGGATTGCCTTTTCTATAGTAAATTATTCAAAAAATAATTTTCTACTGTCGCAAATTTTAATTGCGCCAGGGATTGCCTTTTCTATAGTAAATTATTCAAAAAATAATTTTCTACTGTCGCAAATTTTAATTACGCCAGGGATTGCCTTTTCTATAGTAAATTATTCAAAAAATAATTTTCTACTGTCGCAAATTTTAATTACGCCAGGGATTGCCTTTTCTATAGTAAATTATTCAAAAAATAATTTTCTCCTGTCGCAAATTTTAAATATCCCAGGGATTGCCTTTTCTATAGTAAATTTCTCAAAAGATAATTGTTTACTGTCGCAAATTTTAAGTGCGCCAGGGATTGCCTTTTCTATAGTAAATTATTCAAAAAATAATTTTCAACTGTCGCAAATTTTAAGTGCGCCAGGGATTGCCTTTTCTATAGTAAATTATTCAAAAAATAATTTTATACTGTCGCAAATTTTAATTACGCCAGGGATTGCCTTTTCTATAGTATATTATTCAAAAAATAATTTTCTACTGTCGCAAATTTTAAATATCCCAGGGATTGCCTTTTCTATAGTAAATATCTCACAAAATAAATTTTTACTGTCGCAAATTTTAAGTGCGCCAGGGATTGCCTTTTCTATAGTAAATTATTCAAAAAATAATTTTCTACTGTCGCAAATTTTAATTTCGCCAGGGATTGCCTTTTCTATAATAAATTATTCAAAAAATAATTTTCTACTGTCGCAAATTTTAATTACGCCAGGGATTGCCTTTTCTATAGTAAATTATTCAAAAAATAATTTTATACTGTCGCAAATTTTAATTACGCCAGGGATTGCCTTTTCTATAGTAAATTATTCAAAAAATAATTTTCAACTGTCGCAAATTTTAATTACGCCAGGGATTGCCTTTTCTATAGTAAATTATTCAAAAAATAATTTTCTACTGTCGCAAATTTTAAATATCCCAGGGATTGCCTTTTCTATAGTAAATATCTCACAAAATAATTTTTTACTGTCGCAAATTTTAAGTGCGCCAGGGATTGCCTTTTCTATAGTAAATTATTCAAAAAATAATTTTCTACTGTCGCAAATTTTAATTGCGCCAGGGATTGCCTTTTCTATAGTAAATTATTCAAAAAATAATTTTCTACTGTAGCAAATTTTAAAAATCCCAGGGATTGCCTTTTCTATAGTAAATTTCTCACAAATAATTTTTTACTGTCGCAAATTTTAAGTGCGCCAGGGATTGCCTTTTCTATAGTAAATTATTCAAAAAATAATTTTCAACTGTCGCAATATTTAATTACGCCAGGGATTGCCTTTTCTATAGTAAATTATTCAAAAATAATTTTTTACTGTCGCAAATTTTAAGTGCGCCAGGGATTGCCTTTTCTATAGTAAATTATTCAAAAAATAATTTTATACCGTCGCAAATTTTAATTACGCCATGGATTGCCTTTTCTATAGTAAATTATTCAAAAAATAATTTTCTACTGTCGCAAATTTTAAATATCCCAGGGATTGCCTTTTCTATAGTAAATATCTCACAAAATAATTTTTTACTGTCGCAAATTTTAAGTGCGCCAGGGATTGCCTTTTCTATAGTAAATTATTCAAAAAATAATTTTCTACTGTCGCAAATTTTAATTGCGCCAGGGATTGCCTTTTCTATAGTAAATTATTCGAAAAATAATTTTCTACTGTCGCAAATTTTAATTACGCCAGGGATTGCCTTTTCTATAGTAAATTATTCAAAAAATAATTTTATACTGTCGCAAATTTTAATTATGCCAGGGATTGCCTTTTCTATAGTAAATTATTCAAAAAATAATTTTCAACTGTCGCAAATTTTAATTACGCCAGGGATTGCCTTTTCTATAGTAAATTATTCAAAAAATAATTTTCTACTGTCGCAAATTTTAATTGCGCCAGGGATTGCCTTTTCTATAGTAAATTATTCAAAAAATAATTTTCTACTGTCGCAAATTTTAATTGCGCCAGGGATTGCCTTTTCTATAGTAAATTATTCAAAAAATAATTTTCTACTGTCGCAAATTTTAATTACGCCAGGGATTGCCTTTTCTATAGTAAATTATTCAAAAAATAATTTGCTACTGTCGCAAATTTTAATTCCGCCAGGGATTGCCTTTTCTATAGTAAATTATTCAAAAAATAATTTTCTACTGTCGCAAATTTTAAATATCCCAGGGATTGCCTTTTCTATAGTAAATTTCTCACAAAATAATTTTTTACTGTCGCAAATTTTAAGTGCGCCAGGGATTGCCTTTTCTATAGTAAATTATTCAAAAAATAATTTTCTACTGTCGCAAATTTTAATTGCGCCAGGGATTGCCTTTTCTATAGTAAATTATTCAAAAAATAATTTTCTACTGTCGCAAATTTTAATTACGCCAGGGATTGCCTTTTCTATAGTAAATTATTCAAAAAATAATTTTATACTGTCGCAAATTTTAATTACGCCAGGGATTGCCTTTTCTATAGTAAATTATTCAAAAAATAATTTTCAACTGTCGCAAATTTTAATTACGCCAGGGATTGCCTTTTCTATAGTAAATTATTCAAAAAATAATTTTCTACTGTCGCAAATTTTAATTGCGCCAGGGATTGCCTTTTCTATAGTAAATTATTCAAAAAATAATTTTCTACTCTCGCAAATTTTAATTACGCCAGGGATTGCCTTTTCTATAGTAAATTATTCAAAAAATAATTTTCAACTGTCGCAATTTTTAATTACGCCAGGGATTGCCTTTTCTATAGTAAATTATTCAAAAAATAATTTTCTACTGTCGCAAATTTTAATTACGCCAGGGATTGCCTTTTCTATAGTAAATTATTCAAAAAATAATTTTTTACTGTCGCAAATTTTAATTACGCCAGGGATTGCCTTTTCTATAGTAAATTATTCAAAAAATAATTTTCTACTGTCGCAAATTTTAATTGCACCAGGGATTGCCTTTTCTATAGTAAATTATTCAAAAAATAAATTTCTACTGTCGCATATTTTAAATATCCCAGGGATTGCCTTTTCTATAGTAAATTTCTCATAAAATAATTTTTTACTGTCGCAAATTTTAAGTGCGCCAGGGATTGCCTTTTCTATAGTAAATTATTCAAAAAATAATTTTCTACTGTCGAAAATTTTAATTGCGCCAGGGATTGCCTTTTCTACAGTAAATTTTTCAAAAAATAATTTTCTACTGTCGCAAATTTTAATTGCGCCAGGGATTGCCTTTTCTACAGTAAATTATTCAAAAAATAATTTTCTACTGTCGCAAATTTAATTGCGCCAGGGATTGCCTTTTCTACAGTAAATTTTTCAAAATATTAATTTTTTACTCTCGAAAATTTTAATTAGGCCAGGGATTGCCTTTTCCATAGTAAATTATTCAAAAAATAATTTTCAACTGTCGCAAATTTTAATTGTGCCAGGGATTGCCTTTTCTATAGTAAATTATTCAAAAAATAATTTTATACTGTCGCAAATTTTAATTACGCCAGGGATTGCCTTTTCTATAGTAAATTATTCAAAAAATATTTTTATACTGTCGCAAATTTTAAGTGCGCCAGGGATTGCCTTTTCTATAGTAAATTTCTCACAAAATAATTTTTTACTGTCGCAAATTTTAAGTGCGCCAGGGATTGCCTTTTCTATAGTAAATTTTGCAAAAAATAATTTTTTACTGTCGCAAATTTTAATTGCGCCAGGGATTGCCTTTTCTATAGTAAATTATTCAAAAAATAATTTTCAACTGTCGCAAATTTTAATTACGCCAGGGATTGCCTTTTTTATAGTAAATTATTCAAAAAATAATTTTATACTGTCGCAAATTTTAATTACGCCAGGGATTGCCTTTTCTATAGTAAATTTTTCAAAAAATAATTTTTTATTGTCGCAAATTTTAAGTGCGCCAGGGATTGCATTTTCTATAGTAAATTATTCAAAAAATAATTTTCTACTGTCGCAAATTTTAATTACGCCAGGGATTGCCTTTTCTATAGTAAATTATTCAAAAAATAATTTTCTACTGTCGCACATTTTAAATATCCCAGGGATTGCCTTTTCTATAGTAAATTTCTCACAAAATAATTTTTTACTGTCGCAAATTTTAAGTGCGCCAGGGATTGCCTTTTCTATAGTAAATTATTCAAAAAATAATTTTCTACTGTCGCAAATTTTAATTGCGCCAGGGATTGCCCTTTCTACAGTAAATTTTTCAAAAAATAATTTTCTACTGTCGCAAATTTTAATTGCGCCAGGGATTGCCTTTTCTACAGTAAATTATTCAAAAAATAATTTTCTACTGTCGCAAATTTTAATTGCGCCATGGATTGCCTTTTCTACAGTAAATTTTTCAAAATATTAATTTTTTACTGTCGAAAATTTTAATTACGCCAGGGATTGCCTTTTCTATAGTAAATTATTCAAAAAATAATTTTCAACTGTCGCAAATTTTAATTGCGCCAGGGATTGCCTTTTCTATAGTAAATTATTCAAAAAATAATTTTATACTGTCGCAAATTTTAATTACGCCAGGGATTGCCTTTTCTATAGTAAATTATTCAAAAAATAATTTTTTACTGTCGCAAATTTTAAGTGCGCCAGGGATTGTCTTTTCTATAGTAAATTATTCAAAAAATAATTTTTTACTGTCGCAAATTTTAATTACGTCAGGGATTGCCTTTTCTATAGTAAATTATTCAAAAAATAATTTTCTACTGTCGCAAATTTTAATTGCGCCAGGGATTGCCTTTTCTATAGTAAATTATTAAAGAAAATTATTTTTTACTGTCGAAAATTTTAAGTGCGCCAGGGATTGCCTTTTCTATAGTAAATTATTCAAAAAATAATTTTATACTGTCGCAAATTTTAATTACGCCAGGGATTGCCTTTTCTATAGTAAATTTTGCAAAAAATAATTTTTTACTGTCGCAAATTTTAATTGCGCCAGGGATTGCCTTTTCTATAGTAAATTATTCAAAAAATAATTTTCAACTGTCGCAAATTTTAATTACGCCAGGGATTGCCTTTTCTATAGCAAATTATTCAAAAAATAATTTTTTACTGTCGCAAATTTTAAGTGCGCCAGGGATTGCCTTTTCTATAGTAAATTTTGCAAAAAATAATTTTTTACTGTCGCAAATTTTAAGTGCGCCAGGGATTGCCTTTTCTATAGTAAATTATTCAAAAAATAATTTCTTACTGTCGCAAATTTTAAGTGCGCCAGGGATTGACTTTTCTATAGTAAATTATTCAAAAAATAATTTTTTACTGTCGCAAATTTTAATTACGCCAGGGATTGCCTTTTCTATAGTAAATTATTCAAAAAATAATTTTCTACTGTCGCAAATTTTAATTGCGCCAGGGATTGCCTTTTCTATAGTAAATTATTCCAAAAATAATTTTCTACTCTCGCAAATTTTAATTACGCCAGGGATTGCCTTTTCTATAGTAAATTATTCAAAAAATAATTTTTTACTGTCGCAAATTTTAAGTGCGCCAGGGATTGCCTTTTCTATAGTAAATTATTCAAAAAATAATTTTCTACTGTCGCAAATTTTAATTACGCCAGGGATTGCCTTTTCTATAGTAAATTATTCAAAAAATAATTTTTTACTGTCGGAAATTTTAAATACGCCAGGGATTGCCTTTTCTATAGAAAATTATTCAAAAAATAATTTTCTACTGTCGCAAATTTTAATTACGCCAGGGATTGCCTTTTCTATAGTAAATTATTCAAAAAATAATTTTCTACCGTCCAAATTTTAATTACGCCAGGGATTGCCTTTTCTATAGTAAATTATTCAAAAAATAATTTTATACTGTCGCAAATTTTAATTACGCCAGGGATTGCCTTTTCTATTGTAAATTATTCAAAAAATAATTTTATACTGTCGCAAATTTTAATTGCGCTAGGGATTGCCTTTTCTATAGTAAATTATTCAAAAAATAATTTTCTACTGTCGCAAATTTTAATTACGCCAGGGATTGCCTTTTCTATAGTAAATTTTTCAAAAAATAATTTTCTACTGTCGCAAATTTTAATTGCGCCAGGGATTGCCTTTTCTACAGTAAATTATTCAAAAAATAATTTTCTACTGTCGCAAATTTTAATTGCGCCATGGATTGCCTTTTCTACAGTAAATTTTTCAAAATATTAATTTTTTACTGTCGAAAATTTTAATTACGCCAGGGATTGCCTTTTCTATAGTAAATTATTCAAAAAATAATTTTCAACTGTCGCAAATTTTAATTGCGCCAGGGATTGCCTTTTCTATAGTAAATTATTCAAAAAATAATTTTATACTGTCGCAAATTTTAATTACGCCAGGGATTGCCTTTTCTATAGTAAATTATTCAAAAAATAATTTTTTACTGTCGCAAATTTTAAGTGCGCCAGGGATTGTCTTTTCTATAGTAAATTATTCAAAAAATAATTTTTTACTGTCGCAAATTTTAATTACGTCAGGGATTGCCTTTTCTATAGTAAATTATTCAAAAAATAATTTTCTACTGTCGCAAATTTTAATTGCGCCAGGGATTGCCTTTTCTATAGTAAATTATTAAAGAAAATTATTTTTTACTGTCGAAAATTTTAAGTGCGCCAGGGATTGCCTTTTCTATAGTAAATTATTCAAAAAATAATTTTATACTGTCGCAAATTTTAATTACGCCAGGGATTGCCTTTTCTATAGTAAATTTTGCAAAAAATAATTTTTTACTGTCGCAAATTTTAATTGCGCCAGGGATTGCCTTTTCTATAGTAAATTATTCAAAAAATAATTTTCAACTGTCGCAAATTTTAATTACGCCAGGGATTGCCTTTTCTATAGCAAATTATTCAAAAAATAATTTTTTACTGTCGCAAATTTTAAGTGCGCCAGGGATTGCCTTTTCTATAGTAAATTTTGCAAAAAATAATTTTTTACTGTCGCAAATTTTAAGTGCGCCAGGGATTGCCTTTTCTATAGTAAATTATTCAAAAAATAATTTCTTACTGTCGCAAATTTTAAGTGCGCCAGGGATTGACTTTTCTATAGTAAATTATTCAAAAAATAATTTTTTACTGTCGCAAATTTTAATTACGCCAGGGATTGCCTTTTCTATAGTAAATTATTCAAAAAATAATTTTCTACTGTCGCAAATTTTAATTGCGCCAGGGATTGCCTTTTCTATAGTAAATTATTCCAAAAATAATTTTCTACTCTCGCAAATTTTAATTACGCCAGGGATTGCCTTTTCTATAGTAAATTATTCAAAAAATAATTTTTTACTGTCGCAAATTTTAAGTGCGCCAGGGATTGCCTTTTCTATAGTAAATTATTCAAAAAATAATTTTCTACTGTCGCAAATTTTAATTACGCCAGGGATTGCCTTTTCTATAGTAAATTATTCAAAAAATAATTTTTTACTGTCGGAAATTTTAAATACGCCAGGGATTGCCTTTTCTATAGAAAATTATTCAAAAAATAATTTTCTACTGTCGCAAATTTTAATTACGCCAGGGATTGCCTTTTCTATAGTAAATTATTCAAAAAATAATTTTCTACCGTCCAAATTTTAATTACGCCAGGGATTGCCTTTTCTATAGTAAATTATTCAAAAAATAATTTTATACTGTCGCAAATTTTAATTACGCCAGGGATTGCCTTTTCTATTGTAAATTATTCAAAAAATAATTTTATACTGTCGCAAATTTTAATTGCGCTAGGGATTGCCTTTTCTATAGTAAATTATTCAAAAAATAATTTTCTACTGTCGCAAATTTTAATTACGCCAGGGATTGCCTTTTCTATAGTAAATTATTCAAAAAATAATTTTTTACTGTCGCAAATTTTAAGTGCGCCAGGGATTGCCTTTTCTATAGTAAGTTATTCAAAAAATAATTTTTTACTGTCGCAAATTTTAATTACGCCAGGGATTGCCTTTTCTATAGTAAATTATTCAAAAAATAATTCTATACTGTCGCAAATTTTAATTGCGCCAGGGATTGCCTTTTCTATAGTAAATTATTCAAAAAATAATTTTCAACTGTCGCAAGTTTTAATTACGCCAGGGATTGCCTTTTCTATAGTAAATTATTCAAAAAATAATTTTTTACTATCGCAAGTTTTAATTGCGCCAGGGATTGCCTTTTCTACAGTAAATTATTCAAAAAATAATTTTCTACTGTCGCAAATTTTAATTACGCCAGGGATTGCCTTTTATATAGTAAATTATTCAAAAAATAATTTTATACTGTCGCAAATTTTAATTACGCCAGGGATTGCCTTTTCTATAGTAAATTATTCAAAAAATAATTTTTTACTGTCGCAAATTTTAAGTACGCCAGGGATTGCCTTCTCTATAGTAAATTATTCAAAAAATAATTTTTTACTGTCGCAAATTTTAATTACGCCAGGGATTGCCTTTTCTATAGTAAATTATTCAAAAAATAATTTTCTACTGTCGCAAATTTTAAATATTCCAGGGATTGCCTTTTCTATAGTAAATTTCTCACAAAATAATTTTTTACTGTCGCAAATTTTAATTGCGCCAGGGATTGCCTTTTCTATAGTAAATTATTCAAAAAATAATTTTCTACTGTCGCAAATTTTAATTACGCCAGGGATTGCCTTTTCTATAGTAAATTATTCAAAACATAATTTTATACTGTCGCAAATTTTAATTACGCCAGGGATTGCCTTTTCTATAGTAAATTTTTCAAAAAATAATTTTATACTGTCGCAAATTTTAATTGCGCCAGGGATTGCCTTTTCTATAGTAAATTATTCAAAAAATAATTTTCAACTGTCGCAAATTTTAATTACGCCAGGGATTGCCTTTTCTATAGTAAATTATTCAAAAAATAATTTTTTACTATCGCAAGTTTTAATTGCGCCAGGTATTGCCTTTTCTACAGTAAATTATTCAAAAAATAATTGTCTACTGTCGCAAATTTTTATTACGACAGCGATTGCCTTTTCTATAGCAAATTATTCAAAAAATAATTTTTTACTGTCGCAAGTTTTAATTACGCCAGGGATTGCCTTTTATATAGTAAATTTTTCAAAAAATAATTTTATACTGTCGCAAATTTTAATTACGCCAGGGTTTGCCTTTTCTATAGTAAATTATTCAAAAAATAATTTTTTACTGTCGCAAATTTTAATTACGCCAGGGGTTGCCTTTTCTATAGTAAGTTATTCAAAAAATAATTTTTTACTGTCGCAAATTTTAATTACGCCAGGGATTGCCTTTTCTATAGTAAATTTTTCAAAAAATAATTTTTTACTGTCGCAAATTTTAATTGCGCCAGGGATTGCCTTTCTACAGTAAATTTTTCAAAAAATAATTTTATACTGTCGCAAATTGTAATTGCGCCAGGGATTGCCTTTTCTATAGTAAATTTTTCAAAAAATAATTTTTTACTATCGCAAGTTTTAATTACGCCAGGGATTGCCTTTTCTATAGTAAATTTTGCAAAAAATAGTTTTATACTGTCGCAAATTTTAATTACGCCAAGGATTGCCTTTTCTATAGTAAATTATTCAAAAAATAATTTTCTACTGTCGCAAATTTTAATTACGCCAGGGATTGCCTTTTCTATAGTAAATTATTCAAAAAATAATTTTTTACTGTCGCAAATTTTAAGTGCGCCAGGGATTGCCTTTTCTATAGTAAATTTTGCAAAAAATAATTTTTTACTGTCGCAAATTTTAATTGCGCCAGGGATTGCCTTTTCTATAGTAAATTTTGCAAAAAACAATATTCTACTGTCGCAAATTTTAAGTGCGCCAGGGATTGCCTTTTCTACAGTAAATTATTCAAAAAATAATTTTTTACTATCGCAAGTTTTAATTGCGCCAGGGATTGCCTTTTCTACAGTAAATTATTCAAAAAATAATTTTCTACTGTCGCAAATTTTAATTACGCCAGGGATTGCCTTTTATATAGTAAATTTTTCAAAAATTAATTTTATACTGTCGCAAATTTTAAATACGCCAGGGATTGCCTTTTCTATAGTAAATTTTTCAAAAAATAATTTTTTACTATCGCAAGTTTTAATTACGCCAGGGATTGCCTTTTCTATAGTAAATTTTTCAAAAAATAATTTTTTACTATCGCAAGTTTTAATTACGCCAGGGATTGCCTTTTCTATAGTAAATTTTGCAAAAAATAATTTTATACTGTCGCAAATTTTAATTACGCCAAGGATTGCCTTTTCTATAGTAAATTATTCAAAAAATAATTTTCTACTGTCGCAAATTTTAATTACGCCAGGGATTGCCTTTTCTATAGTAAATTATTCAAAAAATAATTTTCTACTGTCGCAAATTTTAAGTGCGCCAGGGATTGCCTTTTCTATAGTAAATTTTGCAAAAAATAATTTTTTACTGTCGCAAATTTTAATTGCGCCAGGGATTGCCTTTTCTATAGTAAATTTTGCAAAAAACAATTTTCTACTGTCGCAAATTTTAAGTGCGCCAGGGATTGCCTTTTCTACAGTAAATTATTCAAAAAATAATTTTTTACTATCGCAAGTTTTAATTGCGCCAGGGATTGCCTTTTCTACAGTAAATTATTCAAAAAATAATTTTCTACTGTCGCAAATTTTAATTACGCCAGGGATTGCCTTTTATATAGTAAATTTTTCAAAAATTAATTTTATACTGTCGCAAATTTTAAATACGCCAGGGATTGCCTTTTCTATAGTAAATTTTTCAAAAAATAATTTTTTACTATCGCAAGTTTTAATTACGCCAGGGATTGCCTTTTCTATAGTAAATTTTGCAAAAAATTATTTTATACTGTCGCAAATTTTAATTACGCCAAGGATTGCCTTTTCTATAGTAAATTATTCAACAAATAATTTTCTACTGTCGCAAATTTTAATTACGCCAGGGATTGCCTTTTCTATAGTAAATTATTCAAAAAATAATTTTTTACTATCGCAAGTTTTAATTGCGCCAGGGATTGCCTTTTCTACAGTAAATTATTCAAAAAATAATTTTCTACTGTCGCAAATTTTAATTACGACAGCGATTGCCTTTTCTATAGTAAATTATTCAAAAAATAATTTTTTACTGTCGCAAGTTTTAATTACGCCAGGGATTGCCTTTTATAAAGTAAATTTTTCAAAAAATAATTTTATACTGTCGCAAATTTTAATTACGCCAGGGATTGCCTTTTCTATAGTAAATTATTCAAAAAATAATTTTTTACTGTCGCAAATTTTAATTACGCCAGGGGTTGCCTTTTCTATAGTAAATTATTCAAAAAATAATTTTTTACTGTCGCAAATTTTAATTACGCCAGGGATTGCCTTTTCTATAGTAAATTTTTCAAAAAATAATTTTTTACGGTCGCAAATTTTAATTGCGCCAGGGATTGCCTTTCTACAGTAAATTTTTCAAAAAATAATTTTATACTGTCGCAAATTGTAATTGCGCCAGGGATTGCCTTTTCTATAGTAAATTTTTCAAAAAATAATTTTTTACTATCGCAAGTTTTAATTACGCCAGGGATTGCCTTTTCTATAGTAAATTTTGCAAAAAATAATTTTATACTGTCGCAAATTTTAATTACGCCAAGGATTGCCTTTTCTATAGTAAATTATTCAAAAAATAATTTTCTACTGTCGCAAAATTTAATTACGCCAGGGATTGCCTTTTCTATAGTAAATTATTCAAAAAATAATTTTTTACTGTCGCAAATTTTAAGTGCGCCAGGGATTGCCTTTTCTATAGTAAATTTTTCAAAAAATAATTTTTTACTGTCGAAAATTTTAATTGCGCCAGGGATTGCCTTTTCTATAGTAAATTTTGCAAAAAATAATTTTCTACTGTCGCAAATTTTAAGTGCGCCAGGGATTGCCTTTTCTACAGTAAATTATTCAAAAAATAATTTTTTACTATCGCAAGTTTTAATTGCGCCAGGGATTGCCTTTTCTACAGTAAATTATTCAAAAAATAATTTTCTACTGTCGCAAATTTTAATTACGCCAGGGATTGCCTTTTATATAGTAAATTTTTCAAAAATTAATTTTATACTGTCGCAAATTTTAAATACGCCAGGGATTGCCTTTCCAACAGTAAATTATTCAAAAAATAATTTTCTACTGTCGCAAATTTTAATTATGCCAGGGATTGCCTTTTCTATAGTAAAATATTCAAAAAATTATTTTCAACTGTCGCAAATTTTAATTGCGCCAGGGATTGCCTTTTCTATATTAAATTATTCAAAAAATAATTTTCTACTGTCGCAAATTTTAATTGCGCCAGGGATTGCCTTTTCTATAGTAAAATATTCAAAAAATAATTTTCAACTGTCGCAAATTGTAATTGCGCCAGGGATTGCCTTTTCTATAGTAAATTATTCAAAAAATAATTTTCTACTGTCGCAAATTTTAAATATCCCAGGGATTGCCTTTTCTATAGTAAATTTCTCATAAAATAATTTTTTACTGTCGCAAATTTTAATTGCGCCAGGGATTGCCTTTTCTATAGTAAATTATTCAAAAAATAATTTTCTACTGTCGCAAATTTTAATTACGCCAGGGATTGCCTTTTCTATAGTAAATTATTGAAAAAATAATTTTCTACTGTCGCAAATTTTAATTACGCCAGGGATTGCCTTTTCTATAGTAAATTATTCAAAAAATAATTTTATACTGTCGCAAATTTTAATTACGCCAGGGATTGCCTTTTCTATAGTAAATTATTCAAAAAATAATTTTTTACTGTCGCAAATTTTAATTGCGCCAGGGATTGCCTTTTCTATAGTAAATTTCTCACAAAATAATTTTTTACTGTCGCAAATTTTAATCACGCCAGGGATTGCCTTTTCTATAGTAAATTATTCAAAAAATAATTTTCTACTGTCGCAAATTTTAATTACGCCAGGGATTGCCTTTTCTATAGTAAATTATTCAAAAAATAATTTTATACTGTCGCAAATTTTAATTACGCCAGGGATTGCCTTTTCTATAGTAAATTATTCAAAAAATAATTTTTTACTGTCGCAAATTTTAATTGCGCCAGGGATTGCCTTTTCTATAGTAAATTTTGCAAAAAATAATTTTCTACTGTCGCAAATTTGAAGTGCGCCAGGGATTGCCTTTTCTATAGTAAATTATTCAAAAAATAATTTTCTACTGTCGCAAATTTTAATTACCCCAGGGATTGTCTATAGTAAATTTTTCAAAAAATAATTTTATACTGTCGCAAATTTTAATTGCGCCAGGGATTGCCTTTTCTATAGTAAATTATTCAAAAAATAATTTTCAACTGTCGCAAATTTTAATTACGCCAGGGATTGCCTTTTCTATAGTAAATTATTCAAAAAATAATTTTTTACTATCGCAAGTTTTAATTGCGTCAGGGATTTCCTTTTCTACAGTAAAATATTCAAAAAATAATTTTCTACTGTCGCAAATTTTAATTACGCCAGGGATTGCCTTTTATATAGTAAATTATTCAAAAAATAATTTTATACTGTCGCAAATTTTAATTACGCCAGGGATTGCCTTTTATATAGTAAATTATTCAAAAAATAATTTTTTTCTGTCGCAAATTTTAAGTGCGCCAGGGATTTCCTTTTCTATAGTAAATTATTCAAAAAATAATTTTTTACTGTCGCAAATTTTAATTACGCCAGGGATTGCCTTTTCTATAGTAAATTATTCAAAAAATAATTTTCAACTGTCGCAAATTTTAAATATCCCAGGGATTGCCTTTTCTATAGTAAATTTCTCCAAAATAATTTTTTACTGTCGCAAATTTTAATTGCGCCAGGGATTTCCTTTTCTATAGTAAATTATTCAAAAAATAATTTTCTACTATCGCAAATTTTAATTACGACAGGGATTGCCTTTTCTATAGTAAATTAGTCAAAAAATAATTTTATACTGTCGCAAATTTTAATTACGCCAGGGATTGCCTTTTCTATAGTAAATTATTCAAAAAATAATTTTTTACTGTCGCAAATTTTAATTACGCCAGGGATTGCCTCTTCTATAGTAAATTTTTCAAAAAATAATTTTTTACCGTCGCAAATTTTAATTGCGCCAGGGATTGCCTTTCTACAGTAAATTTTTCAAAAAATAATTTTTTACTGTCGCAAATTGTAATTGCGCCAGGGATTGCCTTTTCTATAGTAAATTTTTCAAAAAATAATTTTTTACTATCGCAAGTTTTAATTACGCCAGGGATTGCCTTTTCTATAGTAAATTTTGCAAAAAATAATTTTATACTGTCGCAAATTTTAATTACGCCAAGGATTGCCTTTTCTATAGTAAATTATTCAAAAAATAATTTCCTACTGTCGAAAATTTTAATTACGCCAGGGATTGCCTTTTCTATAGTAAATTATTCAAAAAATAATTTTTTACTGTCGCAAATTTTAAGTGCGCCAGGGATTGCCTTTTCTATAGTAAATTTTGAAAAAAATAATTTTTTACTGTCGCAAATTTTAATTGCGCCAGGGATTGCCTTTTCTATAGTAAATTTTGCAAAAAATAATTTTCTACTGTCGCAAATTTTAAGTGCGCCAGGGATTGCCTTTTCTACAGTAAATTATTCAAAAAATAATTTTTTACTATCGCAAGTTTTAATTGCGCCAGGGATTGCCTTTTCTACAGTAAATTATTCAAAAAATAATTTTCTACTGTCGCAAATTTTAATTAGGCCAGGGATTGCCTTTTATATAGTAAATTTTTCAAAAATTAATTTTACACTGTCGCAAATTTTAAATACGCCAGGGATTGCCTTTTCTACAGTAAATTATTCAAAAAATAATTTTCCACTGTCGCAAATTTTAATTACGCCAGGGATTGCCTTTTCTATAGTAAATTATTCAAAAAATAATTTTCTACTGTCGCAAATTTTAATTGCGCCAGGGATTGCCTTTTCTATAGTAAATTATTCAAAAAATAATTTTCTACTGTCGCAAATTTTAATTGCGCCAGGGATTGCCTTTTCTATAGTAAATTATTCAAAAAATAATTTTCAACTGTCGCAAATTGTAATTGCGCCAGGGATTACCTTTTCTATAGTAAATTATTCAAAAAATAATTTTCTACTGTCGCAAATTTTAAATATCCCAGGGATTGCCTTTTCTATAGTAAATTTCTCACAAAATAATTTTTTACTGTCGCAAATTTTAATTGCGCCAGGGATTGCCTTTTCTATAGTAAATTATTCAAAAAATAATTTTCTACTGTCGCAAATTTTAATTACGCCAGGGATTGCCTTTTCTATAGTAAATTATTCAAAAAATTAATTTTCTACTGTCGCAAATTTTAATTACGCCAGGGATTGCCTTTTCTATAGTAAATTATTCAAAAAATAATTTTATACTGTCGCAAATTTTAATTACGCCAGGGATTGCCTTTTCTATAGTAAATTATTCAAAAAATAATTTTTTACTGTCGCAATTTTTTTTATTGCGCCAGGGATTGCCTTTTCTATAGTAAATTTCTCACAAAATAATTTTTTACTGTCGCAAATTTTAATCACGCCAGGGATTGCCTTTTCTATAGTAAATTATTCAAAAAATAATTTTCTACTGTCGCAAATTTTAATTACGCCAGGGATTGCCTTTTCTATAGTAAATTATTCAAAAAATAATTTTATAATGTCGCAAATTTTAATTACGCCAGGGATTGCCTTTTCTATAGTAAATTATTCAAAAAATAATTTTTTACTGTCGCAAATTTTAATTGCGCCAGGGATTTCCTTTTCTATAGTAAACTTTGCAAAAAATAATTTTCTACTGTCGCAAATTTTAAGTGCGCCAGGGATTGCCTTTTCTATAGTAAATTATTCAAAAAATAATTTTCTACTGTCGCAAATTTTAATTACGCCAGGGATTGTCTATAGTAAATTTTTCAAAAAATAATTTTATACTGTCGCAAATTTTAATTGCGCCAGGGATTGCCTTTTCTCTAGTAAATTATTCAAAAAATAATTTTCAACTGTCGCAAATTTTAATTACGCCAGGGATTGCCTTTTCTATAGTAAATTATCCAAAAAATAATTTTTTACTATCGCAAGTTTTAATTACGTCAGGGATTTCCTTTTCTACAGTAAATTATTCAAAAAATAATTTTCTACTGTCGCAAATTTTAATTACGCCAGGGATTGCCTTTTATATAGTAAATTATTCAAAAAATTATTTTATAATGTCGCAAATTTTAATTACGCCAGGGATTGCCTTTTCTATAGTAAATTATTCAAAAAATAATTTTTTACTGTCGCAAATTTTAAGTGCGCCAGGGATTGCCTTTTCTATAGTAAATTATTCAAAAAATAATTTTTTACTGTCGCAAATTTTAATTACGCCAGGGATTGCCTTTTCTATAGTAAATTATTCAAAAAATAATTTTCTACTGTCGCAAATTTTAAATATCCCAGGGAGTGCCTTTTCTATAGAAAATTTCTCACAAAATAATTTTTTACTGTCGCAAATTTTAATTGCGCCAGGGATTGCCTTTTCTATAGTAAATTATTCAAAAAATAATTTTCTACTGTCGCAAATTTTAATTACGCCAGGGATTGCCTTTTCTATAGTAAATTATTCAAAAAATAATTTTATACTGTCGCAAATTTTAATTACGCCAGGGATTGCCTTTTCTATAGTAAAATATTCAAAAAATAATTTTTTACTGTCGCAAATTTTAATTGTGCCAGGGGTTGCCTTTTCTATAGTAAATTTCTCACAAGATAATTTTTTACTGTCGCAAATTTTAATTACGCCAGGGATTGCCTTTTCTATAGTAAATTATTCAAAAAATAATTTTCAACTGTCGCAAATTTTAATTACGCCAGGGATTGCCTTTTCTATAGTAAATTATTCAAAAAATAATTTTCTACTGTCGCAAATTTTAATTACGCCAGGGATTGCCTTTTCTATAGTAAATTATTCAAAAAATTATTTTTTACTGTCGCAAATTTTAATTACGCCAGGAATTGCCTTTTCTATAGTAAATTATTCAAAAAATAATTTTTTACTGTCGCAAATTTTAAGTGCGCCAGGGATTGCCTTTTCTATAGTAAATTATTCAAAAAATAATTTTCTACTGTCGCAAATTTTAATTACGCCAGGGATTGCCTTTTTTATAGTAAATTATTCAAAAAATAATTTTTTACTGTCGCAAATTTTAATTACGCCAGGGATTGCCTTTTCTATAGTAAATTATTCAAAAAATAATTTTTTACTGTCGCAAATTTTAAATATCCCAGGGATTGCCTTTTCTATAGTAAATTATTCAAAAAATAATTTTTTACTGTCGCAAATTTTAATTACGCCAGGTATTGCCTTTTCTATAGTAAATTATTCAAAAAATAATTTTCTACTGTCGCAAATTTTAATTACGCCAGGGATTGCCTTTTATATAGTTAATTATTCAAAAAATAATTTTTTACTGTCGCAAATTTTAATTACGCCAGGGATTGCCTTTTCTATAGTAAATTATTCAAAAAATAATTTTTTACTGTCGCAAATTTTAAATACGCCAGGGATTACCTTTTCTATAGTAAATTTTTCAAAAAATAATTTTTTACTGTCGCAAATTTTAATTGCGCCAGGGATTGCCATTCTACAGTAAATTTTTCAAAAAATAATTTTTTACTGTCGCAAATTGTAATTGCGTCAGGGATTACCTTTTCTATAGTAAATTTTTCAAAAAATAATTTTTTACTATCGCAAGTTTCAATTACGCCAGGGATTGCCTTTTCTATAGTAAATTTTGCAAAAAATAATTTTATACTGTCGCAAATTTTAATTACGCCAGGGATTGCCTTTTCTATAGTAAATTATTCAAAAATAATTTTTTACTGTCGCAAATTTTAATTGCGCCAGGGATTGCCTTTTCTACAGTAAATTATTCAAAAAATAATTTTCTACTGTCGCAAATTTTAATTACGCCAGGGATTGCCTTTTATATAGTAAATTTTTCAAAAAATAATTTTTTACTGTCGCAAATTTTAATTACGCCAGGGATTGCCTTTTCTATAGTAAATTATTCAAAAAATAATTTTTTACTGTCGCAAATTTTATATATCCCAGGGATTGCCTTTTCTATAGTAAATTATTCAAAAAATAATTTTTTACTGTCGCAAATTTTAATTACGCCAGGTATTGCCTTTTCTATAGTAAATTATTCAAAAAATAATTTTCTACTGTCGCAAATTTTAATTACGCCAGGGATTGCCTTTTATATAGTTAATTATTCAAAAAATAATTTTTTACTGTCGCAAATTTTAATTACGCCAGGGATTGCCTTTTCTATAGTAAATTATTCAAAAAATAATTTTTTACTGTCGCAAATTTTAAATACGCCAGGGATTACCTTTTCTATAGTAAATTTTTCAAAAAATAATTTTTTACTGTCGCAAATTTTAATTGCGCCAGGGATTGCCATTCTACAGTAAATTTTTCAAAAAATAATTTTTTACTGTCGCAAATTGTAATTGCGTCAGGGATTGCCTTTTCTATAGTAAATTTTTCAAAAAATAATTTTTTACTGTCGCAAATTTTAATTACGCCAGGGATTGCCTTTTCTATAGTAAATTATTCAAAAAATAATTTTCTACCGTCGCAAATTTTAATTTCGCCAGGGATTGCCTTTTCTATAGTAAATTATTCAAAAAATAATTTTTTACTGTCGCAAATTTTAAGTGCGCCAGGGATTGCCTTTTCTATAGTAAATTATTCAAAAAATAATTTTATACTGTCGCAAATTTTAATTACGCCAAGGATTGCCTTTTCTATAGTAAATTATTCAAAAAATAATTTTCTACTGTCGCAAATTTTAAATATCCCAGGGGTTGCCTTTTCTATAGTAAATTTCTCACAAAATAATTTTTTACTGGCGCAAATTTTAATTGCGCCAGGGATTGCCTTTTCTATAGTAAATTATTCAAAAAATAATTTTATAATGTCGCAAATTTTAATTACGCCAGGGATTGCCTTTTCTATAGTAAATTATTCAAAAAATAATTTTTTACTGTCGCAAATTTTAATTGCGCCAGGGATTTTCTTTTCTATAGTAAATTTTGCAAAAAATAATTTTCTACTGTCGCAAATTTTAAGAGCGCCAGGGATTGCCTTTTCTATAGTAAATTATTCAAAAAATAATTTTCTACTGTCGCAAATTTTAATTACGCCAGGGATTGTCTATAGTAAATTTTTCAAAAAATAATTTTATACTGTCGCAAATTTTAATTGCGCCAGGGATTGCCTTTTCTCTAGTAAATTATTCAAAAAATAATTTTCAACTGTCGCAAATTTTAATTACGCCAGGGATTGCCTTTTCTATAGTAAATTATCCAAAAAATAATTTTTTACTATCGCAAGTTTTAATTACGTCAGGGATTTCCTTTTCTACAGTAAATTATTCAAAAAATAATTTTCTACTGTCGCAAATTTTAATTACGCCAGGGATTGCCTTTTATATAGTAAATTATTCAAAAAATAATTTTATAATGTCGCAAATTTTAATTACGCCAGGGATTGCCTTTTCTATAGTAAATTATTCAAAAAATAATTTTTTACTGTCGCAAATTTTAAGTGCGCCAGGGATTGCCTTTTCTATAGTAAATTATTCAAAAAATAATTTTTTACTGTCGCAAATTTTAATTACGCCAGGGATTGCCTTTTCTATAGTAAATTATTCAAAAAATAATTTTCTACTGTCGCAAATTTTAAATATCCCAGGGATTGCCTTTTCTATAGTAAATTATTCAAAAAATAATTTTCTACTGTCGCAAATTTTAATTACGCCAGGGATTGCCTTTTCTATAGTAAATTATTCAAAAAATTATTTTTTACTGTCGCAAATTTTAATTACGCCAGGGATTGCCTTTTCTATAGTAAATTATTCAAAAAATAATTTTTTACTGTCGCAAATTTTAAGTGCGCCAGGGATTGCCTTTTCTATAGTAAATTATTCAAAAAATAATTTTCTACTGTCGCAAATTTTAATTACGCCAGGGATTGCCTTTTCTATAGTAAATTATTCAAAAAATAATTTTTTACTGTCGCAAATTTTAATTACGCCAGGGATTGCCTTTTCTATAGTAAATTATTCAAAAAATAATTTTTTACTGTCGCAAATTTTAAATATCCCAGGGATTGCCTTTTCTATAGTAAATTATTCAAAAAATAATTTTTTACTGTCGCAAATTTTAATTACGCCAGGTATTGCCTTTTCTATAGTAAATTATTCAAAAAATAATTTTCTACTGTCGCAAATTTTAATTACGCCAGGGATTGCCTTTTATATAGTTAATTATTCAGAAAATAATTTTTTACTGTCGCAAATTTTAATTACGCCAGGGATTGCCTTTTCTATAGTAAATTATTCAAAAAATAATTTTTTACTGTCGCAAATTTTAAGTGCGCCAGGGATTGCCTTTTCTATAGTAAATTATTCAAAAAATAATTTTCTACTGTCGCAAATTTTAATTACGCCAGGGATTGCCTTTTCTATAGTAAATTATTCAAAAAATAATTTTTTACTGTCGCAAATTTTAATTACGCCAGGGATTGCCTTTTCTATAGTAAATTATTCAAAAAATAATTTTTTACTGTCGCAAATTTTAAATATCCCAGGGATTGCCTTTTCTATAGTAAATTATTCAAAAAATAATTTTTTACTGTCGCAAATTTTAATTACGCCAGGGATTGCCTTTTATATAGTTAATTATTCAGAAAATAATTTTTTACTGTCGCAAATTTTAATTACGCCAGGGATTGCCTTTTCTATAGTAAATTATTCAAAAAATAATTTTTTACTGTCGCAAATTTTAAATACGCCAGGGATTGCCTTTTCTATAGTAAATTTTTCAAAAAATAATTTTTTACAGTCGCAAATTTTAATTGCGCCAGGGATTGCCATTCTACAGTAAATTTTTCAAAAAATAATTTTTTACTGTCGCAAATTGTAATTGCGTTTTGCCTTTTCTATAGTAAATTTTTCAAAAAATAATTTTTTACTATCGCAAGTTTTAATTACGCCAGGGATTGCCTTTTCTATAGTAAATTTTGCAAAAAATAATTTTATACTGTCGCAAATTTTAATTACGCCAGGGATTGCCTTTTCTATAGTAAATTATTCAAAAATAATTTTTTACTGTCGCAAATTTTAATTGCGCCAGGGATTGCCTTTTCTACAGTAAATTATTCAAAAAATAATTTTCTACTGTCGCAAATTTTAATTACGCCAGGGATTGCCTTTTATATAGTAAATTTTTCAAAAAATAATTTTTTACTGTCGCAAATTTTAATTACGCCAGGGATTGCCTTTTCTATAGTAAATTATTCAAAAAATAATTTTCTACCGTCGCAAATTTTAATTTCGCCAGGGATTGCCTTTTCTATAGTAAATTATTCAAAAAATAATTTTTTACTGTCGCAAATTTTAAGTGCGCCAGGGATTGCCTTTTCTATAGTAAATTATTCAAAAAATAATTTTATACTGTCGCAAATTTTAATTACGCCAGGGATTGCCTTTTCTATAGTAAATTATTCAAAAAATAATTTTCTACTGTCGCAAATTTTAAATATCCCAGGGGTTGCGTTTTCTATAGTAAATTTCTCACAAAATAATTTTTTACTGTCGCAAATTTTAATTGCGCCAGGGATTGCCTTTTCTATAGTAAATTATTCAAAAAATAATTTTCTACTGTCGCAAATTTTAATTACGCCAGGGATTGCCTTTTCTATAGTAAATTATTCAAAAAATAATTTTATACTGTCGCAAATTTTAATTACGCCAGGGATTGCCTTTTCTATAGTAAATTATTCAAAAAATAATTTTTTTCTGTCGCAAATTTTAATTGCGCCAGGGATTGCCTTTTCTATAGTAAATTTCTCACAAGATAATTTTTTACTGTCGCAAATTTTAATTACGCCAGGGATTGCCTTTTCTATAGTAAATTATTCAAAAAATAATTTTCTACTGTCGCAAATTTTAATTACGCCAGGGGTTGCCTTTTCTATAGTAAATTATTCAAAAAATAATTTTTTACTGTCGCAAATTTTAATTACGCCAGGGATTGCCTTTTCTATAGTAAATTATTCAAAAAATAATTTTTTACTGTCGCAAATTTTAAGTGCGCCAGGGATTGCCTTTTCTATAGTAAATTATTCAAAAAATAATTTTCTACTGTCGCAAATTTTAATTACGCCAGGGATTGCCTTTTCTATAGTAAATTATTCAAAAAATAATTTTTTACTGTCGCAAATTTTAATTACGCCAGGGATTGCCTTTTCTATAGTAAATTATTCAAAAAATAATTTTTTACTGTCGCAAATTTTAAATATCCCAGGGATTGCCTTTTCTATAGTAAATTATTTAAAAAATAGTTTTTTACTGTCGCAAATTTTAATTACGCCAGGGATTGCCTTTTCTATAGTAAATTATTCAAAAAATAATTTTCTACTGTCGCAAATTTTAATTACACCAGGGATAGCCTTTTATATAGTTAATTATTCAAAAAATAATTTTTTACTGTCGCAAATTTTAATTACGCCAGGGATTGCCTTTTCTATAGTAAATTATTCAAAAAATAATTTTTTACTGTCGCAAATTTTAAATACGCCAGGGATTGCCTTTTCTATAGTAAATTTTTCAAAAAATAATTTTTTACTGTTGCAAATTTTAATTGCGCCAGGGATTGCCTTTCTACAGTAAATTTTTCAAAAAATAATTTTTTACTGTCGCAAATTGTAATTGCGCCAGGGATTGCCTTTTCTATAGTAAATTTTTCAAAAAATAATTTTTTACTATCGCAAGTTTTAATTACGCCAGGGATTGCCTTTTCTATAGTAAATTTTGCAAAAAATAATTTTATACTGTCGCAAATTTTAATTACGCCAGGGATTGCCTTTTCTATAGTAAATTATTCAAAAAATAATTTTTTACTGTCGCAAATTTTAATTGCGCCAGGGATTGCCTTTTCTACAGCAAATTATTCAAAAAATTATTTTCTACTGTCGCAAATTTTAATTACGCCAGGGATTGCCTTTTATATAGTAAATTATTCAAAAAATAATTTTTTAATGTCGCAAATTTTAATTACGCCAGGGATTGCCTTTTCTATAGTAAATTTTTCAAAAAATAATTTTATACTGTCGCAAAATTTAAATACGCCAGGGATTGCCTTTTCTATAGTAAATTATTCAAAAAAAAAATTTTCTACTGTCGCAAATTTTAATTACGTCAGGGATTGCCTTTTCTATAGTAAATTATTCAAAAAATAATTTTCTACTGTCGCAAATTTTAATTACGCCAGGGATTGCCTTTTATATAGTAAATTATTCAAAAAATAATTTTTTACTGTCGCAAATTTTAATTACGCCAGGGATTGCCTTTCCTATAGTAAATTATTCAAAAAATAATTTTTTACTGTCGCAAATTTTAAGTGCGCCAGGGATTGCCTTTTCTATAGTAAATTATTCAAAAAATAATTTTGTACTGTCGCAAATTTTAATTACGCCAGGGATTGCCTTTTCTATAGTAAATTATTCAAAAAATAATTTTTTACTGTCGCAAATTTTAATTACGCCAGGGATTGCCTTTTCTATAGTAAATTATTCAAAAAATAATTTTTTACTGTCGCAAATTTTAAATATCCCAGGGATTGCCTTTTCTATAGTAAATTATTCAAAAAATAATTTTTTACTGTCGCAAATTTTAATTACGGCAGGGATTGCCTTTTCTATAGTAAATTATTCAAAAAATAATTTTCTACTGTCGCAAATTTTAATTACGCCAGGGATTGCCTTTTATATAGTAAATTATTCAAAAAATAATTTTTTACTGTCGCAAATTTTAATTACGCCAGGGATTGCCTTTCCTATAGTAAATTATTCAAAAAATAATTTTTTACTGTCGCAAATTTTAAATACGCCAGGGATTGCCTTTTCTATAGTAAATTTTTCAAAAAATTATTTTTTACTGACGCAAATTTTAATTACGCCAGGGATTGCCTTTTCTATAGTAAATTATTCAAAAAATAATTTTATACTGTCGCAAATTTTAATTACGCCAGGGATTGACTTTTCTATAGTAAATTATTCAAAAAATAATTTTTTACTGTCGCAAATTTTAATTGCGCCAGGGATTGCCTTTTCTATAGTAAATTTTGCAAAAAATAATTTTCTACTGTCGCAAATTTTAAGTGCGCCAGGGATTGCCTTCTCTATAGTAAATTATTCAAAAAATAATTTTCTACTGTCGCAAATTTTAATTACGCCAGGGATTGCCTTTTCTATAGTAAATTTTTCAAAAAATAATTTTATACTGTCGCAAATTTTAATTGCGCCAGGGATTGCCTTTTCTATAGTAAATTATTCAAAAAATAATTTTCAACTGTCGCAAATTTTAATTACGCCAGGGATTGCCTTTTCTATAGTAAATTATTCAAAAAATAATTTTTTACTATCGCAAGTTTTAATTGCGCCAGGGATTGCCTTTTCTACAGTAAATTATTCAAAAAATAATTTTCTACTGTCGCAAATTTTAGTTACGCCAGGGATTAGCTTTTATATAGTAAATTATTCAAAAAATAATTTTATACTGTCGCAAATTTTAATTATGCCAGGGATTGCATTTTCTATATTAAATTATTCAAAAAATAATTTTTTACTGTCGCAAATTTTAAGTACGCCAGGGATTGCCTTTTCTATAGTAAATTATTCAAAAAATAATTTTTTACTGTCGCAAATTTTAATTACGCCAGGGATTGCCTTTTCTATAGTAAATTATTCAAAAAATAATTTTCTACTGTCGCAAATTTTAAATATCCCAGGGATTGCCTTTTCTATAGTAAATTTCTCACAAAATAATTTTTTACTGTCGCAAATTTTAATTGCTCCAGCGATTGCCTTTTCTATAGTAAATTATTCAAAAAAGAATTTTCTACTGTCGCAAATTTTAATTACGCCAGGTATTGCCTTTTCTATAGTAAATTATTCAAAAAATAATTTTATACTGTCGCAAATTTTAATTACGCCAGGGATTGCCTTTTCTATAGTAAATTTTTCAAAAAATAATTTTATACTGTCGCAAATTTTAATTGCGCCAGGGATTGCCTTTTCTATAGTAAATTATTCAAAAAATAATTTTCAACTGTCGCAAATTTTAATTACGCCAGGGATTGCCTTTCCTATAGTAAATTATTCAAAAAATAATTTTTTACTATCGCAAGTTTTAATTGCGCCAGGGATTGCCTTTTCTACAGTAAATTATTCAAAAAATAATTTTCTACTGTCGCAAATTTTAATTACGACAGGGATTGCCTTTTCTATAGTAAATTATTCAAAAAATAATTTTTTACTTACGCAAATTTTAATTACGCCAGGGATTGCCTTTTATATAGTAAATTTTTCAAAAAATAATTTTATACTGTCGCAAATTTTAATTACGCCAGGGATTGCCTTTCTATAGTAAATTATTCAAAAAATAATTTTTTACTGTCGCAAATTTTAATTACGCCAGGGGTTGCCATTTCTATAGTAAATTTTTCAAAAAATAATTTTTTACTGTCGCAAATTTTAATTACGCCAGGGATTGCCTTTTCTATAGTAAATTTTTCAAAAAATAATTTTTTACTGTCGCAAATTTTAATTGCGCCAGGGATTGCCTTTCTACATTAAATTTTTCAAAAAATAATTTTTTACTGTCGCAAATTGTAATTGCACCAGGGATAGCCTTTTCTATAGTAAATTTTTCAAAAAATAATTTTTTACTATCGCAAGTTTTAATTACGCCAGGGATTGCCTTTTCTATAGTAAATTTTGCAAGAAATAATTTTATACTGTCGCAAATTTTAATTACACCAGGGATTGCCTTTTCTATAGTAAATTTTTCAAAAAATAATTTTCTACTGTCGCAAATTTTAATTACGCCAGGGATTGCCTTTTCTATAGTAAATTATTCAAAAAATAATTTTTTACTGTCGCAAATTTTAAGTGCGCCAGGGATTGCCTTTTCTATAGTAAATTTTGCAAAAAATAATTTTTTACTGTCGCAAATTTTAATTGCGCCAGGGATTGCCTTTTCTATATTAAATTTTTCAAAAAATAATTTTCTACTGTCGCAAATTTTAAGTGCGCCAGGGATTGCCTTTTCTACAGTAAATTATTCAAAAAATAATTTTTTACTATCGCAAGTCTTAATTGCGCCAGGGATTGCCTTTTCTACAGTAAATTATTCAAAAAATAATTTTCTACTGTCGCAAATTTTAATTACGCCAGGGATTGCCTTTTATATAGTAAATTTTTCAAAAATTAATTTTATACTGTCGCAAATTTTAAATACGCCAGGGATTGCCTTTTCTACAGTAAATTATTCAAAAAATAATTTTCTACTGTCGCAAATTTTAATTACGCCAGGGATTGCCTTTTCTATAGTAAATTATTCAAAAAATAATTTTCTACTGTCGCAAATTTTAATTGCGCCAGGGATTGCCTTTTCTATAGTAAATTATTCAAAAAATAATTTTCTACTGTCGCAAATTTTAATTGCGCCAGGGATTGCCTTTTCTATAGTAAATTATTCAAAAAATAATTTTCAACTGTCGCAAATTGTAATTGCGCCAGGGATTGCCTTTTCTATAGTAAATTATTCAAAAAATAATTTTCTACTGTCGCAAAATTTAAATATCCCAGGGATTGCCTTTTCTATAGTAAATTTCTCACAAAATAATTTTTTACTGTCGCAAATTTTAATTGCGCCAGGGATTGCCTTTTCTATAGTAAATTATTAAAAAAATAATTTTATACTGTCGCAAATTTTAATTACGCCAGGGATTGCCTTTTCTATAGTAAATTATTCAAAAAATAACTTTTTACTGTCGCAAATTTTAATTGCGCCAGGGATTGCCTTTTCTATAGTAAATTTCTCACAAAATAATTTTTTACTGTCGCAAATTTTAATCACGCCAGGGATTGCCTTTTCTATAGTAAATTATTCAAAAAATAATTTTCTACTGTCGCAAATTTTAATTACGCCAGGGATTGCCTTTTCTATAGTAAATTATTCAAAAAATAATTTTATACTGTCGCAAATTTTAATTAAGCCAGGGATTGCCTTTTCTATAGTAAATTATTCAAAAAATAATTTTTTACTGTCGCAAATTTTAATTGCCCCAGGGATTGCCTTTTCTATAGTAAATTTTGCAAAAAATAATTTTCTACTGTCGCAAATTTTAAGTGCGCCAGGGATTGCCTTTTCTATAGTAAATTATTCAAAAAATAATTTTCTACTGTCGCAAATTTTAATTACGCCAGGGATTGCCTTTTCTATAGTAAATTATTCAAAAAATAATTTTTTACTATCGCAAGTTTTAATTGCGTCAGGGATTTCCTTTTCTGCAGTAAATTATTCAAAAAATAATTTTCTACTGTCGCAAATTTTAATTACGCCAGGGATTGCCTTTTATATAGTAAATTATTCAAAAAATAATTTTATACTGTCGCAAATTTTAATTACGCCAGGGATTGCCTTTTCTATAGTAAATTATTCAAAAAATAATTTTTTACTGTCGCAAATTTTAAGTGCGCCAGGGATTGCCTTTTCTATAGTAAATTATTCAAAAAATAATTTTTTACTGTCGCAAATTTTAATTACGCCAGGGATTGCCTTTTCTATAGTAAATTATTCAAAAAATAATTTTCTACTGTCGCAAATTTTAAATATCCCAGGGATTGCCTTTTCTATAGTAAATTTCTCACAAAATAATTTTTTACTGTCGCAAATTTTAATTGCGCCAGGGATTGCCTTTTCTATAGTAAATTATTCAAAAAATAATTTTCTACTGTCGCAAATTTTAATTACGCCAGGGATTGCCTTTTCTTTAGTAAATTATTCAAAAAATAATTTTATACTGTCGCAAATTTTAATTACGCCAGGGATTGCCTTTTCTATAGTAAATTATTCAAAAAATAATTTTTTACTGTCGCAAATTTTAATTGCGCCAGGGATTGCCTTTTCTATAGTAAATTTCTCACAAAATAATTTTTTACTGTCGCAAATTTTAATTACGCCAGGGATTGCCTTTTCTATAGTAAATTATTCAAAAAATAATTTTCAACTGTCGCAAATTTTAATTACGCCAGGGATTGCCTTTTCTATAGTAAATTATTCAAAAAATAATTTTCTACTGTCGCAAATTTTAATTACGCCAGGGATTGCCTTTTCTATAGTAAATTATTCAAAAAATAATTTTCAACTGTCGCATATTTTAACTACGCCAGGGATTGCCTTTTCTAAAGTAAATTATTCAAAAAATAATTTTCTACTGTCGCAAATTTTAATTGCGCCAGGGATTGCATTTTCTATAGTAAATTATTCAAAAAATAATTTTCTACTGTCGCAAATTTTAATTACGCCAGGGATTGCCTTTTCTATAGTAAAATATTCAAAAAATAATTTTCAACTGTCGCAAATTTTAATTGCGCCAGGTATTGCCTTTTCTATAGTAAATTTTGCTAAAAATAATTTTATACTGTCGCAAATTTTAATTGCGCCAGGGATTGCCTTTTCTTTAGTAGATTATTCAAAAAATAAATTTATACTGTCGCAAATTTTAATTACGCCAGGGATTGCCTTTTCTATAGTAAATTATTCAAAAAATAATTTTCAACTGTAGCAAATTTTAAGTGCGCCAGGGATTGCCTTTTCTTTAGTAAATTATTCAAAAAATAATTTTATACTGTCGCAAATTTTAATTACGCCAGAGATTGCCTTTTCTATAGTAAATTATTCAAAAAATAATTTTTTACTATCGCAAGTTTTAATTGCGCCAGGGATTGCCTTTTCTATAGTAAATTATTCAAAAAATAATTTTCTACTGTCGCAAATTTTAATTACGCCAGGGATTGCCTTTTCTATCGTAAATTTTGCAAAAAATAATTTTTTACTGTCGCAAATTTTAATTACGCCAGGGATTGCCTTTTCTATAGTAAATTATTCAAAAAATAATTTTTTACTATCGCAAGTTTTAATTGCGCCAGGGATTGCCTTTTCTATAGTAAATTATTCAAAAAATAATTTTCAACTGCGGCAAATTTTAATTACGCCAGGGATTGCCTTTTCTATAGTAAATTTTTCAAAAAATAATTTTATACCGTCGCAAATTTTAAATACGCCAGGGATTGCCTTTTCTATAGTAAATTTTGCAAAAAATAATTTTCTACTGTCGCAAATTTTAAGTGCGCCAGGGATTGCCTTTTCTATAGTAAATTAATCAAAAAATAATTTTCTACTGTTGCAAATTTTAATTACGCCAGAGATTGCCTTTTCTATAGTAAATTTTTCAAAAAATAATTTTATATTGTCGCAAATTTTAATTGCGCCAGGGATTGCCTTTTCTATAGTAAATTATTCAAAAAATAATATTATACTGTCGCAAATTTTAACTACGCCAGGGATTGCCTTTTCTATAGTAAATTATTCAAAAAATAATTTTTTACTGTCGCAAATTTTAATTGCGCCAGGGATTGCCTTTTCTATAGTAAATTATTCAAAAAATAATTTTCTACTGTCGCAAATTTTAAGTGCGCCAGGGATTGCCTTTTCTTTAGTAAATTATTCAAAAAATAATTTTATACTATCGCAAATTTTAATTACGCCAGGGATTGCCTTTTCTATATTAAATTATTCAAAAAATAATATTTTACTGTCGCAAATTTTAATTACGCCAGGGATTGCCTTTTCTATAGTAAATTATTCAAAAAATAATTTTCTACTGTCGCAAATTTTAATTGCGCCAGGGATTGCCTTTTCTATAGTAAATTATTCAAAAAATAATTTTCTACTGTCGCAAATTTTAAGTGCGCCAGGGATTGCATTTTCTATAGTAAATTATTCAAAAAATAATTTTATACTGTCGCAAATTTTAATTGCGCCAGGGATTGCCTTTTCTATAGTAAATTATTCAAAAAATAATTTTCTACTGTCGCAAATTTTAAGTGCGCCAGGGATTGCCTTTTCTATAGTAAATTATTCAAAAAATAATTTTATACTGTCGCAAATTTTAATTGCGCCAGGGATTGCCTTTTCTATAGTAAATTATTCAAAAAATAATTTTTTACTGTCGCAAATTTTAAGTGCGCCAGGGATTGCCTTTTCTATAGTAAATTATTCAAAAAATTATTTTTTACTGTCGCAAATTTTAATTACGCCAGGGATTGCCTTTTCTATAGTAAATTATTCAAAAAATAATTTTTTACTGTCGCAAATTTTAATTGCGCCAGGGATTGCCTTTTCTATAGTAAATTATTCAAAAAATAATTTTCTACTGTCGCAAATTTTAATTACGCCAGGTATTGCCTTTTCTATAGTAAATTATTCAAAAAATAATTTTTTACTGTCGCAAATTTTAAGTGCGCCAGGGATTGCCTTTTCTATCGTAAATTCTGCAAAAAATAATTTTTTACTGTCGCAAATTTTAATTACGCCAGGGATTGCCTTTTCTATAGTAAATTATTCAAAAAATAATTTTTTACTATCGCAAGTTTTAATTGCGCCAGGGATTGCCTTTTCTACAGTAAATTATTCAAAAAATAATTTTCTACTGTCGCAAATTTTAATTACGCCAGGGATTGCCTTTTCTATAGTAAATTTTTCAAAAATTAATTTTATACTGTCGCAAATTTTAAATACGCCAGGGATTGCCTTTTCTATAGTAAATTATTCAAAAAATAATTTTCTACTGTCGCAAATTTTAATTACGCCAGGGATTGCCTTTTCTATAGTAAATTATTCAAAAAATAAGTTTTTACTGTCGCAAATTTTAAATATCCCAGGGATTGCCCTTTCTATAGTAAATTATTCAAAAAATAATTTTTTACCGTCGCAAATTTTAATTGCGCCAGGGATTGCCTTTTCTATAGTAAATTATTCAAAAAATAATTTTCTACTGTCGCAAATTTTAATTGCGCCAGGGATTGCCTTTTCTATAGTAAATTATTCAAAAAATAATTTTCTACTGTCGGAAATTTTAAATATCCCAGGGATTGCCTTTTCTATAGTAAATTTCTCACAAAATAATTTTTTACTGTCGCAAATTTTAATTGCGCCAGGTATTGCCTTTTATAGTAAATTATTCAAAAAATAATTTTCTACTGTCGCAAATTTTAATTACGCCAGGGATTGCCTTTTCTATAGTAAATTATTCAAAAAATAATTTTATACTGTCGCAAATTTTAATTACGCCAGGGATTGCCTTTTCTATAGTAAATTATTCAAAAAATAATTTTTTACTGTCGCAAATTTTAATTAAGCCAGGGATTGCCTTTTCTATAGAAAATTATTCAAAAAATAATTTTCTACTGTCGCAAATTTTAATTACGCCAGGGATTGCCTTTTCTATAGTAAATTATTCAAAAAATAATTTTTTACTGTCGCAAATTTCAAATCCGCCAGGGATTGGCTTTTCTATAGTAAATTATTCAAAAAATAATTTTCTACTGTCGCAAATTTTTATTACGCCAGGGATTGCCTTTTCTATAGTAAATTATTCAAAAAATAATTTTCTATTGTCGCAAATTTTAATTACGCCAGGGATTGCCTTTTCTATCGTAAATTTTGCAAAAAATAATTTTTTACTGTCGCAAATTTTAATTACGCCAGGGATTGCCTTTTCTATAGTAAATTATTCAAAAAATAATTTTTTACTATCGCAAGTTTTAATTGCGCCAGGGATTGCCTTTTCTATAGTAAATTATTCAAAAAATAATTTTCAACTGCGGCAAATTTTAATTACGCCAGGGATTGCCTTTTCTATAGTAAATTTTTCAAAAAATAATTTTATACCGTCGCAAATTTTAAATACGCCAGGGATTGCCTTTTCTATAGTAAATTTTGCAAAAAATAATTTTCTACTGTCGCAAATTTTAAGTGCGCCAGGGATTGCCTTTTCTATAGTAAATTAATCAAAAAATAATTTTCTACTGTTGCAAATTTTAATTACGCCAGAGATTGCCTTTTCTATAGTAAATTTTTCAAAAAATAATTTTATATTGTCGCAAATTTTAATTGCGCCAGGGATTGCCTTTTCTATAGTAAATTATTCAAAAAATAATATTATACTGTCGCAAATTTTAACTACGCCAGGGATTGCCTTTTCTATAGTAAATTATTCAAAAAATAATTTTTTACTGTCGCAAATTTTAATTGCGCCAGGGATTGCCTTTTCTATAGTAAATTATTCAAAAAATAATTTTCTACTGTCGCAAATTTTAAGTGCGCCAGGGATTGCCTTTTCTTTAGTAAATTATTCAAAAAATAATTTTATACTATCGCAAATTTTAATTACGCCAGGGATTGCCTTTTCTATATTAAATTATTCAAAAAATAATATTTTACTGTCGCAAATTTTAATTACGCCAGGGATTGCCTTTTCTATAGTAAATTATTCAAAAAATAATTTTCTACTGTCGCAAATTTTAATTGCGCCAGGGATTGCCTTTTCTATAGTAAATTATTCAAAAAATAATTTTCTACTGTCGCAAATTTTAAGTGCGCCAGGGATTGCCTTTTCTATAGTAAATTATTCAAAAAATAATTTTATACTGTCGCAAATTTTAATTGCGCCAGGGATTGCCTTTTCTATAGTAAATTATTCAAAAAATAATTTTCTACTGTCGCAAATTTTAAGTGCGCCAGGGATTGCCTTTTCTATAGTAAATTATTCAAAAAATAATTTTATACTGTCGCAAATTTTAATTGCGCCAGGGATTGCCTTTTCTATAGTAAATTATTCAAAAAATAATTTTATACTGTCGCAAATTTTAATTGCGCCAGGGATTGCCTTTTCTATAGTAAATTATTCAAAAAATAATTTTCTACTGTCGCAAATTTTAAGTGCGCCAGGGATTGCCTTTTCTATAGTAAATTATTCAAAAAATAATTTTATACTGTCGCAAATTTTAATTGCGCCAGGGATTGACTTTTCTATAGTAAATTATTCAAAAAATAATTTTTTACTGTCGCAAATTTTAAGTGCGCCAGGGATTGCCTTTTCTATAGTAAATTATTCAAAAAATTATTTTTTACTGTCGCAAATTTTAATTACGCCAGGGATTGCCTTTTCTATAGTAAATTATTCAAAAAATAATTTTTTACTGTCGAAAAATTTTAATTGCGCCAGGGATTGCCTTTTCTATAGTAAATTATTCAAAAAATAATTTTCTACTGTCGCAAATTTTAATTACGCCAGGTATTGCCTTTTCTATAGTAAATTATTCAAAAAATAATTTTTTACTGTCGCAAATTTTAAGTGCGCCAGGGATTGCCTTTTCTATCGTAAATTCTGCAAAAAATAATTTTTTACTGTCGCAAATTTTAATTACGCCAGGGATTGCCTTTTCTATAGTAAATTATTCAAAAAATAATTTTTTACTATCGCAAGTTTTAATTGCGCCAGGGATTGCCTTTTCTACAGTAAATTATTCAAAAAATAATTTTCTACTGTCGCAAATTTTAATTACGCCAGGGATTGCCTTTTCTATAGTAAATTTTTCAAAAATTAATTTTATACTGTCGCAAATTTTAAATACGCCAGGGATTGCCTTTTCTATAGTAAATTATTCAAAAAATAATTTTCTACTGTCGCAAATTTTAATTACGCCAGGGATTGCCTTTTCTATAGTAAATTATTCAAAAAATAAGTTTTTACTGTCGCAAATTTTAAATATCCCAGGATTGCCCTTTCTATAGTAAATTATTCAAAAAATAATTTTTTACCGTCGCAAATTTTAATTGCGCCAGGGATTGCCTTTTCTATAGTAAATTATTCAAAAAATAATTTTCTACTGTCGCAAATTTTAATTGCGCCAGGGATTGCCTTTTCTATAGTAAATTATTCAAAAAATAATTTTCTACTGTCGGAAATTTTAAATATCCCAGGGATTGCCTTTTCTATAGTAAATTTCTCACAAAATAATTTTTTACTGTCGCAAATTTTAATTGCGCCAGGTATTGCCTTTTATAGTAAATTATTCAAAAAATAATTTTCTACTGTCGCAAATTTTAATTACGCCAGGGATTGCCGTTTCTATAGTAAATTATTCAAAAAATAATTTTATACTGTCGCAAATTTTAATTACGCCAGGGATTGCCTTTTCTATAGTAAATTATTCAAAAAATAATTTTTTACTGTCGCAAATTTTAATTAAGCCAGGGATTGCCTTTTCTATAGAAAATTATTCAAAAAATAATTTTCTACTGTCGCAAATTTTAATTACGCCAGGGATTGCCTTTTCTATAGTAAATTATTCAAAAAATAATTTTTTACTGTCGCAAATTTCAAATCCGCCAGGGATTGGCTTTTCTATAGTAAATTATTCAAAAAATAATTTTCTACTGTCGCAAATTTTTATTACGCCAGGGATTGCCTTTTCTATAGTAAATTATTCAAAAAATAATTTTCTATTGTCGCAAATTTTAATTGCGCCAGGGATTGCCTTTTCTATAGTAAATTATTCAAAAAATAATTTTCTACTGTCGCAAATTTTAAGTGCGCCAGGGATTGCCTTTTCTATAGTAAATAATTCAAAAAATAATTTCATACTGTCGCAAATTTTAATTACGCCAGGGATTGCCTTTTCTAAAGTAAATTATTCAAAAAATAATTTTATACTGTCGCAAATTTTAATTGCGCCAGGGATTGCCTTTTCTATAGTAAATTATTAAAAAAATAATTTTCTACTGTCGCAAATTTTAATTACGCCAGGGATTGCCTTTTCTATAGTAAATTTTGCAAATCATAATTTTCTTTTGTCGCAAATTTTAATTGCGCCAGGAATTGCCTTTTCTATAGTAAATTTTGCAAAAAATAATTTTTTACTGTCGAAAATTTTAATTGCGCCAGGAATTGCCTTTTCTATAGTAAATTATTCAAAAAATAATTTTCTACTGTCGCAAATTTTAATTACGCCAGGGATTGCCTTTTCTACAGTAAATTATTCAAAAAAAAATTTTCTACTGTCGCAAATTTTAATTACGCCAGGGATTGCCTTTTATATAGTAAATTTTTCAAAAATTAATTTTATACTGTCGCAAATTTTAAATACGCCAGGGATTGCCTTTTCTATAGTAAATTATTTAAAAAATAATTTTCTACTGTCGCAAATTTTAATTACGCCAGGGATTGCCTTTTCTATAGTAAATTATTCAAAAAATAATTTTATACTGTCGCAAATTTTAATTACGCCAGGGATTGCCTTTTCTATAGTAAATTATTCAAAAAATAATTTTCTACTGTCGCAAATTTTAAGTGCGCCAGGGATTGCCTTTTCTATAGTAAATTATTCAAAAAATAATTTTCTACTGTCGCAAATTTTAAGTGCGCCAGGGATTGCCTTTTCTATAGTAAATTATTTAAAAAATAATATTTTACTATCGCAAGTTTTAATTGCGCCATGGATTGCCTTTTCTACAGTAAATTATTCAAAAAATAATTTTCTATTGTCGCAAATTTTAATTACGCCAGGGATTGCCTTTTATATAGTAAATAATTCAAAAAATAATTTTATACTGTCGCAAATTTTAATTACGCCAGGGATTGCCTTTTCTACAGTAAATTATTCAAAAAATAATTTTATACTGTCGCATATTTTAATTGCGCCAGGGATTGCCTTTTCTATAGTAAATTATACAAAAAATAATTTTCTACTGTCGCAAATTTTAATTACGCCAGGGATTGCCTTTTCTACAGTAAATTATTCAAAAAATAATTTTATACTGTCGCAAATTTTAATTGAGCCAGGGATTGCCTTTTCTATAGTAAATTATTCAAAAAATAATTTTCTACTGTCGCAAATTTTAAGTGCGCCAGGGATTGCCTTTTCTATAGTAAATTATTCAAAAAATAATTTTATACTGTCGCAAATTTTAATTACGCCAGGGATTGCCTTTTCTATAGTAAATTATTCAAAAAATAATTTTATACTGTCGGAAATTTTAATTGCGCCAGGGATTGCCTTTTCTATAGTAAATTATTCAAAAAATAATTTTCTACTCTCGCAAATTTTAATTACGCCAGGGATTGCCTTTTCTATAGTAAATCATTCAAAAAATAATTTTTTACTGTCGCAAATTTTAAGTGCGCCAGTGATTGCCTTTTCTATAGTAAATTATTCAAAAAATAATTTTCTACTCTCGCAAATTTTAATTACGCCAGGGATTGCCTTTTATATAGTAAATTATTCAAAAAATAATTTTCTACTGTCGCAAATTTTAAGTGCGCCAGGGATTGCCTTTTCTATAGTAAATTATTCAAAAAATAATTTTATACTATCGCAAATTTTGATTGCGCCAGGGATTGCCTTTTCTATAGTAAATTATTCAAAAAATAATTTTCTACTGTCGCAAATTTTAATTACGCCAGGGATTGCCTTTTCTATAGTAAATTATTCAAAAAATAATTTTCTACTGTCGCAAATTTTAAGTGCGCCAGGGATTGCCTTTTCTATAGTAAATTATTTAAAAAATAATATTTTACTATCGCAAGTTTTAATTGCGCCATGGATTGCCTTTTCTACAGTAAATTATTCAAAAAATAATTTTCTACTGTCGCAAATTTTAATTACGCCAGGGATTGCCTTTTATATAGTAAATTATTCAAAAAATAATTTTATACTGTCGCAAATTTTAATTACGCCAGAGATTGCCTTTTCTACAGTAAATTATTCAAAAAATAATTTTATACTGTCGCAAATTTTAATTGCGCCAGGGATTGCCTTTTCTATAGTAAATTATTCAAAAAATAATTTTCTACTGTCGCAAATTTTAAGTGCGCCAGGGATTGCCTTTTCTATAGTAAATTATTCAAAAAATAATTTTATACTGTCGCAAATTTTAATTGCGCCAGGGATTGCCTTTTCTATAGGAAATTATTCAAAAAATAATTTTCTACTGTCGCAAATTTTAATTACGCCAGGGATTGCCTTTTCTATAGTAAATTATTCAAAAAATAATTTTCTACTGTCGCAAATTTTAATTGCGCCAGGGATTGCCTTTTATATAGTAAATTATTTAAAAAATAATATTTTACTATCGCAAGTTTTTATTGCGCCATGGATTGCCTTTTCTACAGTAAATTATTCAAAAAATAATTTTCTGCTGTCGCAAATTTTAATTACGCCAGGGATTGCCTTTTATATAGTAAATTATTCAAAAAATAATTTTATACTGTCGCAAATTTTAATTACGCCAGGGATTGCCTTTTCTACAGTAAATTATTCAAAAAAAAATTTTATACTGTCGCAAATTTTAATTGCGCCAGGGATTGCCTTTTCTATAGTAAATTATTCAAAAAATAATTTTCTACTGTCGCAAATTTTAAGTGCGCCAGGGATTGCCTTTTCTATAGTAAATTATTCAAAAAATAATTTTATACTGTCGCAAATTTTAATTACGCCAGGGATTGCCTTTTCTATAGTATATTATTCAAAAAATAATTTTATACTGTCGGAAATTTTAATTGCGCCAGGGATTGCCTTTTCTATAGTAAATTATTCAAAAAATAATTTTCTACTGTCGCAAATTTTAATTACGCCAGGGATTGCCTTTTCTATAGTAAATCATTCAAAAAATAATTTTTTACTGTCGCAAATTTTAAGTGCGCCAGTGGTTGCCTTTTCTATAGTAAATTATTCAAAAAATAATTTTATACTGTCGCAAATTTTAATTACGCCAGGGATTGCCTTTTCTATAGTAAATTATTCAAAAAATAGTTTTCTACTCTCGCAAATTTTAATTACGCCAGGGATTGCCTTTTCTATAGTAAATTATTCAAGAAATAATTTTCTACTGTCGCAAATTTTAATTGCGCCAGGGATTGCCTTTTCTATAGTAAATTATTCAAAAAATAATTTTCTACTGTCGCAAATTTTAAGTGCGCCAGGGATTGCCTTTTCTATAGTAAATTATTCAAAAAATAATTTTATACTGTCGCAAATTTTAATTACGCCAGGGATTGCCTTTTCTTTAGTAGATTATTCAAAAAATAATTTTATACTGTCGCAAATTTTAATTACGCCAGGGATTGCCTTTTCTATAGTAAATTATTCAAAAAATAATTTTCAACTGTC